>JAGRRI010048256.1:0-13302 GCA_018584345.1 Thuja plicata | reverse complement strand
TATGATTAATAGGAAGAGGCATGTCCTTTCTTATAAATAATAATGAATAGACATGTCCCATGAAGGGACATGTCTCTCCTAGCCTCATTCCTAATATAAATGAAAGAGAGATTGTTGCATTTTTTTTTAAAAAAAAAACATACAAAATAGAGTGCTATTACATTTGTAGCTATCCTAAAACTTAACAGATACTAACACCACTTGCTTAATGGATAGAAATGAAGACATATGGTTGTGGTACAAAAGATTGTGTCATGTGAACTTTGACAACATGATAAAGATAAGCAAAAAGAGAAATGTAAGAGGCTTACCAACAATGACCAAGCCTGGCAATATCATGTGTAAGAATTGTCAAAAAGGTAAGATGACAATGTCTAGTTTCAAAATCCAAACCCATACATATGATGTCATTCTAGAATTAGTCCATACTGACCTATGTGGACCCATGAGAACAAAGAGTTATTATGGAGATAGATATTTTATTCTCTTTGTTGATGATTACTCTAGAATGATGACAATCATGTTTCTAAAAGATAAATCAGAAGCATTTAAGATGTTTAAATGGTACAAGGCAATGGTTGAGAAACAAAGTGGTAAAGAATTGAAATGCTTAAGATCAAATAGAGGAGGGGAATTTATTTTAGATGAATTCACTAACTTTTTTAAAGAGCATGGAATCAAAAGACAAGTCTCTGCACCAAGAACACCATGGCAAAATAGAATTGCTGAAAGGAGGAACAGATCCATAGTTGATTGTGCAAGGACACTAATGATAGAGAAAGGCATCACCCAAATCTTCTAGGGAGAAGTTGTCAGTATTGCTATTTACACATTGAACAAAGTACAATTGAAGAAAGACACCAAGAAGACACCTTATGAACTATGGTATGGATACACACCCAATGTAAGTTACTTAAAAATTTTTGGTAGTCAATGTTATATCTTAAATGATGATAGAAATGGAAAAATTGACTCCAAGAGTGATGAATGAATCTTTCTAGGGTATTCCACCAAGAGCAAGGCTTATAAATGTCTCAATAAAGCCTCTAACAAAATTGTTGAAAGTGCAAATGTAAAGATAGATGAATTTGCAAAGAAGAATGAAAAAGAAAGAACAAAGGAACCAGAGGACTACAACAGGTTTTTTTCCAATGAAGAACCTGAAACTCTACCCGAGCAACAATGTACAGCTCCCGAGCAACATATCATTGCACCCGAGCATCAGGCTACAAATACCGACGTTCAGGATATTGCTCAAGAAGATGCACAAAGTGATGGAGAATAGAATGAAGGAAAAAATGATGATCAAGATGATAGACAAAGGGTTGAACCTATATGTTCCATATATGTCAGAAGGAGCTGTCCACAAAACTAGATCATTGGAGACAAGAAAGTTGGTATGTGAACAAGAAGTAAGTCTCTAAATACAAGATGTATTATTTGTGATTATGACCCAAAATATGTCAATGTTGCACTTGATAATGATGAATGGATTATTGCTATGAATGAAGAGATTGGGCAGATAGAGAAAAACAAGACATGGACACTAATACTGAGAACAACGCAACCGACCGATCCACTCCAAAAGGTTCTAGCTCTAACCAAGCAAAAAATCTCACAGAAGAAAATCACCAGTTCCCGGGAGGAAGATTTGACATTACGAAAGCGTTAGAACAAACCACTACCTCCATGACCCTGATGGAGGTTTTGTTAAATTATCCCGAGTAGAATAAGTCCCTCCTAAAGCTCTTTGGGAACCCGGAAGCCGTTAGCCGCCCATCCAAGACTCTCCTTCGAAGATGCTAACGCGACTGTCTTCTGGGGAAATAATGAGGATCCTCCCTTCCTACTAGGCCTGAATATCCACGGAAAAAATATACACAATTTCCTAGTAGACTCTAGGGCTTCGGGTAATATCATGCCCTTGTCCATTTCTCAGAAACTCAGATTCCACCCCGCCCCATCTAATGGCGCAGTGATCCAGCTGGATAAGACTGCTGTGAAAATGGTGGGAGAATTGAAGAACATTTGGATACATATTATCCAGGACCCCAGGATAGCCAGCATCATTGACATCCAAGTGGTGGACATCCCAGAGACTTACGGGATGTTACTAAGTCGAAATTGGTCTAAGTCCTTGAATGGGTACTTTTCGACCGACTTCACCCACCTATGGCTTCCATGGGAGGGAGAATCAAATAAGATCCGGGTCGAAAGTGAACCCCGGATGAAGCAGGCCCTTACCGAAGTTGGGAGGGTCAATGAGGTCCTTTTCTCTGAGACTTCCCTGGGGGTGTACAGACCTTTTGAAATTTTAACATTCGATTTCATCCCCGGAGAGGATCCCGCCGTGCTGCAAAGAGCCCAGGACCTAGAAGAAAAGATGAGAGTTGAAGTCAACTCTCAAGGTGCCACAGCAACCCTTGCCACACTCCTGTCCGGCACTTGGTGCCAAGTGCACTACCAAAAACATTCAGAGCTCGAGTGTGGGCCATATCTTTCGATCGCCAACTGACACCTTGATACCCTCCGGAACAAGCAACATGCAACTGATTCCCCGGGACCCAGTGCCCCTATGGGATGCGCTCCTTTGGTGCCATCTCCCCGGGAATCCCAAATTCAAAAAACTCCAGAGGAAAATTCTACTTTCACGTCGGTAGTCCGGGAAGGGGTCCCCAAGTCCCCCAGCAATAATCTAAAGAAGACTACCCTGCCCCAGCCCCAGATTACAAACAATGACTTATGGACCCTTAAGTTCGATGGGTCCTGGTCCAAACAAGGCTGTGGGGCTGGGGTAGAGTTGATCAACCCACGAGGGAAGTCCTTTCTTGCGTCCTACAGGCTGCAGTTTAACTATACAAATAATGTCACAGAGTACGAGGCTTTGGTCCTTGGACTCTTATTCGCATTAAGGAAAGGTATCACCCGACTCCGGGCTCTAGGTGATTTAGAGTTGATTGTTAAACAAGTCTGGAGTCAATACACATGTCATGACAAAAGGCTGGCTGCATACCACAATCGGGCTTGGAGCCTTATTGAATATTTCGATGCCTTTGGCATTGACCTCATTCCCTGGCGACGAAACTACGTCCCGGACGCCCTCGCCGTTTCTGCCAGCACACTCGAACCAATGGGTAGCTCGCGACTTCAGAGATTTTCAGTTGAGATGGTCCCCACCCCATCCATTCCAGATAATATCACCCACTTTCAGGTTTTTGAGGATGATCAACACATCTTGGCCTTCATGGCGAATGTTGGTGTCTTTGAGGATCAGATAGTGGAGGAACGAGACCACGACGATACTGGGCAGGGTGATGAAGACGATGGGATCATGGACCTGCCCACTAACACCATCCCAAAGGGGATGGTTGCACTGGAATGAATCTTTGACTCAGACCCTCGTGCCCGTGAGAAGGTGTCATCCTCCCCTGAGGGAGGAAATTTTGAAAAGGTTAACATTGGCCAGCCCGGTGAAGAAAAGATCATTCACATCGGTACCTCCTACTCCCCTAAGGAAAAGGAGAAGATTCTTGCGGTTCTCTGAGAATACATTGACGTAATTGCCTGGGGTTATGAAGACTTGAAAACATATGATACATCCATCATGACCCACACCATTCCCCTGAAGCCTGATGCTAAGCCATTCTGGCAAAAGAAAAGACTGGTCAACCCCCTGATAGAGCCTCTAATTCGTCAAGAGGTGGAAAAACTATTGTTAGCTCGGATAATCTTTCCAATCTGGCACACTACATGGGTTGCCAACTTGGTCCCTGTTAGGAAGAAAAACGGTGAGATCCGCCTTTGCGTGGACTTCTAAAATTTGAACAAGGCCTCCAAAAAAGATAATCACCCTCTCCCCTCGTTGGACGAGGTGTTGTAGATAGTAAATAGATCTCAGATGATGTCCTTCTTGGATGGATATTCTAGATATAACCAGGTCATGGTCAAGTATGAGAATAGAGAGAAAATAGCATTTACCACCAAGTGGGGAACGTTTGCATATAAGAGAATACCCTTCGGTCTGATCAATGCAGGGGCTACATTTCAAAAGGCCATGGACATTGCGTTCGAGGGCCTCTTAAATCAGTGAATAATCATCTATATGGATGATTTGACCATCTTTTCCCAGGACAGGCGTGATCATTCCACTCACCTTGCTCAGATCTGCGAGAGATGTCGCCGGTATGGAATATCCCTCAACCCCAAGAAGTGCATATTTAGAGTCACTAAGGGGAAGTTGCTCAGGCATATTGTCTCTGAGAAGGGTATATCCATAGACCCTGATAGAGTTGAAGCATTGCTAAACTTACAGATGTCTGGCAGTAAGAAAGAGATGCGATCCTTCTTCGGAAAGATCAACTTCGTCCGGCGGTTCATTACGAGATTCGCAGAAATAGTCAAACCACTCAATGAGATGATGAAGAAAGATACCAAGATTGAGTGGAGTCCTGAGGCAAAATGGGCATTCACCCAGATCAAACAGACAATAACGGAGGCACCTGTCCTGGCTAGCCCGGACTATTCCCTCCCGTTTTACATTTACTCATTTGCTTCGCCGCATTCTACTGCGGCAGTGTTGACCCAAAAAGTTGAAGGAGAGGAATGACCAATAACTTTCATGAGTTCCCCCTTTAAGAACGCCGAAGTCTGGTATTTAGCACTAGAAAAATAGGCCTTTGCTCTAGTTCAGGCCATGAAGAAATTCTGGCATTATATTCTCTAGAGCAAAGTAAATGCCATCATTCCAGACCCAGGCCATCAAATCTCTGCTGATGCAAAGTGAATTGGGTGAGAGACGGGGGAAATGGATGACTATCCTCTAGGAATATGACTTAGAGATACATCCCATGAAGATAGTCTGGGGCCAGGGACTAAGTCGAGCAATGGCAGAAGAAACTCCCCGCATAGAATGTCAGATTTACACGGTGGAGTTTGTTACCAAAGATTTGTGTGGGTTACCTCCCCACAAACGTCGCGCCCTACGGATGAAAAGTGCCCACTTCATGATCAAAAATTCTGCACTTTACCACAGAAACCACGAGGGAATGTACCTCTGGTGCATCGACAGAAACCAGGCTGTGAGAGTGATTGATGAGTTCCACGGACAGTTTGGAACAGGGCATAGCTCAACCAACGCCACTGCCCATCAGATCCTTCAGGCCAGATATTATTGGCCCTGTATATTCAAGGATGTTTACGCTCATGTTAGGAAATGCCATACTTGTCAAACCGTAGCGCATCATGAGAGTAACCCAGCTATGCCTTTACAACCAGCCTACGAGGCCAGGCCATTTGCCCAATGGGCATTCGACTTCATCGGGAAAATCAACCCTAACTCATCTGCCAACCACCGATACATCCTTACTACTATGGATTACTGCACTCGGTGGTCTGAAGCTATACCTTGCAAAAACAACACGGCGTACGTAGTTATCAAGTTCTTGGAAGAAAACATCGTCACAAGATTTGGAATGCCCGTTGCTTTGGTATGTGACAATGGTCTGGCATTTTCTTCAGCGTAGTTACTCGAATGGACCTATAATCGAAGGATCACTCTGAAGTTCTCCAACAACTATTATCCCCAGGGAAATGGAGTTGTTGAATCGACAAACAAAAATTTACTTGTAGTGATCAAACATTTGTTAGAACAGAATCCCCGGGATTGGCACCAAAAGTTGAAATTCGCCCTCTAGGTGGATCGCATTCGTGTTAAAGCCGCCCTGGGAACATCCCTGTTCCATCTGGTTTATGGCCAGAACCCTATATTCCCATTCAATTTATAGATCCCAGTGTTACAGTTTATGCAGGAATTTAACAACAGGGACAACATCATGGAGGTTCGGCTCTTAAACTTGGTGCGGATGGAAGAACAGAGAGACGCAGCCCTTGAGCATTTTGCGCGTCATCAAGCAGTGGTAAAAAGATGGTTTGACAGAAGAGCCCAATATAAGGCTTTTCAGATCTCAGATCTGGTCCTGTTGTGGGACAAGGCCTGGGAGAAGAAAGGAAAGCATACCAAGTTCCAGCGGCTCTGGCTTGGACCATACTTGATCTCATAAATCTGCGGGGCAAATACTTACCGCCTTAACACCTTGACTGGGGAACCTGTCGCATTGCCTGTTAATGGATAGTTTCTTAAACACTATTTTGAGTAGGGTAAGTTCGTCCTAAGTTGTATTATATGTAAAGTCTTTCGCTTGTAAATATCTCTTTCGGGTGTCTCGTTGCGAGGTACCCTATCTTGTAAATAGTCTTGCCGACTGTCCTCCAGGATAGTTCTCTTCTGCTATTTTTTATTTTCGTCTCTGATTTTCTTTCGGTCCCGGTGTTTTGTCCTGTCTTGCAAGAATTGGAATGCTTCAAATAACTATGGTTTCCGGTATAATGTCTACGGCATGGCCAACTTTAGAATCTGTCTTTAGCACGGTGGAGCTGGCCCGGTCTCCGGGGTTCGTTTCACAAGATGTGGCACGTTTTGAGGAATCTCCATTGGGCGTTCTTTCCCAGAATCTGGCAATCAATAAACAAAATAATAATATAAGGAACAAGTAATCGGACACACCAAGGATAGATCGGTTGTACTAATTGGTTGACCCAGGTCTGAAACTTTAAGAGATTCTTTCCGGGTCCAGAGCTTTATCCCCTCTTCAAACATCTGAGCATAGATGGATAGGTAAAAGAAGTACCACCATTAAAATTAGCTAAGCTTAAGCTTAATGGTGAAAGAAGTACCGCCTTCCGCACCCAGAAACAAACAAAATAACAAGAAGAAAGGCGGTATAGAACTCCGGTCTTCGGGGGAAACGAGCGAATGAACGACTAGTTCGATGTGATTAGTGCCTCTTCTCTATTCCTCCCAGAGGTCATCGGCTTGATTTCTTTCCAAAGAACACACGACACCACTGATGAAGGACTACAGACTGACTCCTGCGTGGTTGGATTCTCTAAGACATGTTTCTCTTCGCCTGTCAGACGCTCCAGTGGGCGGCCTGTTCCAGTTTCGCTAACCAGAGATTCTATAGTTCTCAAATGCGCTTAGGCATTTGTCCCAGATAGTCGCCATTTGTTATGCCCTGCATCCCCGTCCCTACATTTTGTGTGCAAAATGTTGGGTCCCCCTTTTTTTTATTTTGTTCTGCTTGCGGCTTTGCCTTGTCTTTCTTTCCCTTTTTGTTTTCTTTCTCCGGGGTTTTCTTCCCCCAGTGCGGTGTTTCATTCGTTCAGTTTTCATCTCTGGGACTCCGGTCCCGGAGGTTGTCCTTCGTTGGAAACTGGATTCTAGACTCCGGGATTCTCCGCCATGTTCTTAAGGATATTATCATGAGGAATCCCCGGGCCCAGAGTCCAGAGGTTTTGCTTGTTCGGAGATCATCGAAAGGAGGAGAATTACCTTTTTACTGCGGGTATAAATGGAGGTTATCTGTCACTTTCACATTTACCGTGATTAAAACTTTCAAGCACTTAGAGCGAATTAGAGAGCGATTTCAAAGCGATTAACAGAGTATTTGCAGAGAGTTTATAGTAATCAACACTTAACATTTTCAGTCATTCTCAGGCAAGTGCAAGTGCTTCGTGATAGTGACTCTGGCCGTTTGACAACTCAAGCTGTTGCAAAGCTCCCGCAGTAATCTTTCTCTTTCCTCCGCCTTCTGCGTTCTCAGGTTGGTGTTTCCATTTTCTGCTCTCTGGTTCTCTTCAGTTTCATTTGGTTTTTGTTTGTCTGGTTTTGTTTTGTTTCTCTGTCTTGTCTGGTTTTTTGTTTTCTGGTTTTGCCGCCTGTTGGTGGTTCGGCTCTGCCCGAGGGTTGTTCGCCCTCTGTGCAGAAGTAGTCTATTTGTAAAATATATAAATAGTTGTATATATGTGTTTTTTTCTTGTCTGGTTTTCCTGCGGGCGTCGTCCTGCATTGTATACTCATGTATATGTGTGTATAGCTGTGTATAACCTCTGTATATCTCCTTGTTGCTATGTATATATCCCTCAGCTCCATGTATATCCTTCTAGGTGGCTTGACAAGCTGGTCGAGTCACCTTTGTTTCTAGTTTTCTGCCTTCAAACTTGCTTCGGGGCAGAAAACTACCTGTTTGAAACTCGGCTCTCGGCCGGTTTCAAATAGGCAGTTTTCTCTCTCCTCCATGAAGTCTGTCAGAACCTCATTTATGTCCCATGTGCATAATCGATTCCAGCCAAGTGGCTTTTTCTTTTCGTGCATTCAGATAGTTGGCTACGCCGTCATCGCCATCACTTCCATTTAATACCTCCGCACGTGGCGCCCATGTGGGCTTGATGACTTGGCTTTTTACACGTCCTCACCAACGGTCACTTCTCCAGGCCTCAGGCCTCCTACCACAATCTATCCTGTGTATTTGCTAAGCATGATAAAATTCCCCCAAACCCTGAGGTGTAATGAAGATTTTAAGTTTACGATATATTTTGCTTTTCGGTTACCTTTGCATGATACTAACTTTTCAGGAAGGAAAACACCACGGTGGTGAGATATCCAGACCCCGAAATGATTACTTTGATAAACATGTTCTGACGGTCGCTTTGCCTTACAGGTTCCCAGAGTTTAGCTTCCAAACATGTCTGAGGCATCTGCGTCATCTCCGCCCGGAAGTTCGGAGCTACCAACCGCAACAGAGACCAGGGCAGCCGTAAAATCCAAGATGGAGAAGGCCCTAGAAAAGCTTCCCCTCAGCATGAAGTTAGTACAGGATAATGTTATTATGGGCTCAAAGATTGAGTCCAAGGTAAAACTGATGACCGACACTAATGTCGGAACTTGGGCAAAAATGCAAGCCTTGGTAAAGGTAATGCATATCCAGCGACAGGCTAGAGACCAGCTAGCAATCAACGTCGGGGGCTCTGGAATCCTCCAGACAACTTGCTTCCCATGCTCCGTGAAATCTCTGGAGCTTATCTTAACACTGGCTGCCAACTACAACTCTTTCATCCAGGCCGTCATGCTCGTAGCTGCAGAACCCATGGGATACCCCACTCCACTAGTGTCCCTCGACCCAGTTACATTCCAGGCAGGCTTGGGTATCCCACAATTTGATAGGGCTACGGTGGTTACAAGGACCGATGCCTTGACCCAGTTTACACAACTAGAGGAGGATGCCCGAGTATATATGAATACCCACTGGCTTAAGGCCCCAAAGAGGGACCCAAAGAGAATGAAGATAGAGATTCCCCGCTCTGAATTCAAGGAGAGCATCCAAATGGGAATGATAGCATTAGCCCGGGTCTTTGGGCAACTCTCCACCCAGGATTTTGCCAAATGGATGTACTATTTCCTCCGTGGCATCTCCACCAAGGGAGAATTTTTTGACTGGGTGACAATAATCTCCAACCACGTCGACTCCCAGTTCCAACAGTTGAACTGGAAGAAGAAGTTCTATATGTCTTCTTATGTTTTCTGGGCTCTGGCGCAGCAGAGGCCCCATTCTAATGGCCTACTTACTGACGGCGTACTCGGGGTTAGCCCGGGACAAAAAACATCGTGGGACCATTTCCCATAGATTCAATGGGAGGCCAGCTTCCCCAGTTTCTACCGAGTAAACGACGCGTTCGTTTACTACCATCTGCTTACACCCACCTGGGATGCCAGATACCGCTTGTCTAGTGAGGTGATGAAGTTGGTCCATAGTTATGGACACTATTATATTCAATTCAAGTAGCATACATACATTAGGGTCACCAGCTTCTCCGGGAAACCCTACTTGTTGCCCAGACATTGTGGAGACAAGATCGTGCTGCTGGAATATTGCAGGTAGATTATGGAGGTGCATGCCTTCTTTGCCCTCAAGAAGATCCTGAACATTCTGTTCCCAATCACCTGCGGGAACTACACATGTAGTTTGGCCGCCGTAAAGGAGGCAGATAATGAACTGAAAAGTTATAACTTACAAGAATTTTATCTAGCGCGGAAAATTTTTGATCCGCATGGCAAAATTGTAGCGGCAATGCCCCGGGCTTCAGAGCCCCATCACATACATATGGAGGACTTCTGGGCAGACTGCCAGGATGATGTGGATGTGCGGAGCTGACAATATATGAGAATGACAGCCAGCATGATGCATAAATTGAAGCTCTGGAAGTTTTTGGCAGACTTCTCAGACGCCGCCCCCACCATTGATCCCCAGTACAAGGAAAAGGGGATCGACAAGAAGGCCCTCCCACCAGTAAATTAGGCTGCCTAGGAAGAGCCCACGATTGAAGACTTCACTCGAGAGGTGGTCAAGAGAAGCCACGCCTATTTCAAGAAGGTGTGCCCCAGGAGTACCCGTCGAGCAGCCCAACCGGCACAAAAGTTAAATCTGTCGCCGGTACCTAAAATGACCCGGGGGCTGGGACTTCTTCGCAGGGGGCAGATAAGGGAAAAAGAATAGCTATAACCCCTTCTACGCAATAAGTCCCCATCACAGAACAAATAAAATAGTCGGTGGCGGCCTCCCAATAAATGAGGGAGCAATTGATAATGAAGCTGGCCACCCCGCCGCTCATGACCGGGCCACTTTGTCCTCCTTCCTCCCCGTCATTGGCAGTCTTAATGGTCAAGGCGACGGGGGTGGATCCGCTGGAAGCAGCAGTAATAAGAGATGCGGGACCTCCTCTGGTTACTCGGAGGAAGAAAAAGCTCAGCAAAAATCCCAAGGCAGAACCAGCGTCGGAGGCATCCCTCCCCCGAGAAGTAGAGATCCTTTTTTCTAGTTCCCCAGAATCGGAGAAAGAAACAGAGCCCGCAGAGGTCCCAGCCAGTCCCCCTCTGCAAGAAGAATTTGATGTATTTGTGACCGATGAGTTCGGTAACTTGCAGGGGGACAATGCACAAGCAGAGGTAGAAGCCCTGGGGGAAGAACAAGAGGCTGCGGAGCAAGAAGATGTGGAACAAGAGCCTGCACAGGAACAGGAGCAGCAGGCAGAAGAAAAGGAGCCAGAACTCAAAATTATCTCTGGGGCTCAAGCAATGCAAGGTTCGGGAGTGGACCAACAGAAACCAAGTGAACAAATGGCATCAGCTGGGGGAACCAGACCTTCAGGAATAATCGTAACCCCAGCCGCCACGTTCCAAGTTCCACTCCCGGGATCCTCTTTTGGGCAGGTGATCACAGCGGCCCAAACTCTAAATCTTGGCCCAACACCTCCCCTACTGCCGAAAGAGGTGCCGAAAGAAGAAGAGGCCCCGGCAGAAGAAGAAGAGCAACAAGTGGAGCAGCTTGAAGAGGAAATCCCTGAGGAAGCCTACCAAGGTCCAGACCCAGCAATAGACATACAGGACAAGGCTGACGAGATGGAGATCGAAGAAAATGTTGCTGCAGAAAAGGATAGGGAAGGGAGAGGAACGGATGAGGTCCACACCGCTGAAGAGAAATAGCCACCAGATACTGGGAAAGAATCAGGAGAACAAACTCTAGCAGGAAGGCCACCCCTACCACCTCAATGGCTGATAAAGAGCAGAAAAAGAAAATCTAAGTCCGCTCTAGTGATTCCTCTCTCCCTAGCCGAAATGATGGCCCAAGTTCAGGCCCCGCCAAAAGAAAAGAAATCCCAGATAGTTCACACTCTTCGAACTGGGCCAGGCGGAGAAACAGTTGTCATTGTGGAAACACCTCCCCCAGATGCCGATGAAGCAACCGCAGATCCCGCAGACTACAATGTTACAGAGGTGTCCCTAGGCAAAAGGGGAAAGCAAGGTGAGGTAGACTTGCTAAAGGAGGCAGCAAGGGCAGTGGAAGCCCGATATGACGCGGCGAGGATGGTAGATGAGTTTAAAGAGAATATTCTGGATCTCGGGGAACAAGTTGAAATGGCCAAGCACAGAAGGGCCAGCCTAAAAGATATAGATGAAGATGGCATTTCCCGCCTCCTCCAAGCCTTCAATGATAATAAGCAACCTTGAGCTTTCTCTGGAGGCTGGGGGGAACTCAAGTGTTGGGCATTATTTATTCTTTGGGGACGTAAGTTCCCATATCCCGGAGTCCTGGATCCAAAATTTTGTATTCTTTAAAGTGATTTGTGTCCTGGTCTCCGAGACCGACCGATCACTGTCAAAAGTGGTTAATAAAGGCTGTCAGAAGGTAGTTGGCCACATCAAGGGGCGTTGGCTCGGCAGTTGGTTTTCTAATAGGGTGGTCTTCTCGAGGCGCCGCTTAGATGTACATCTGGCACATTGGAGACAGTGCGCCGCATTTCCCATTTATGAGGCATGTAGCCTCGGTCCCCGAGGGACCTACTTCCTTCTTTCTCCTTTTTGGCTCTCTTCTCGAGACCGATTTTTTTGATGTATATTCTTGTCTTATTCTTTTGACATGGCAGACCTATTCCATCTCTAGGTCTTTTGTAGGGTGGCGTAGGTAGTACCGGCCCCCAGATATTATATTTTATTGGAACATGATGTAAATAGGGTTAGGGTTAGAAGAGAGTTGTATAAATAGGCAGATCGGCCCATTTCCAAGGGTCGGCGAAATCGATGATTTTGTTGTCCATAGCAATAGAAAATTAATTTCTCTTTTCAAGTTGCAGAGCTCAATGCTCCATTGTTCTGTTCTCAATAGTTAGATGCTCCCCTGGAGCCACCATTGTATCACGCACCAGTGCTTGCTGGAAGGAATATTAATGAAGAAGGAAGAATTCTTGGCAATGATGTTGCTGGCATTCCTGCTTCTGAGTTAATGGTATTTCATGTTTTAATATTTTTTAAGTCTTCTACTCTAATATGTTAAAGTAGATTAACAACCTCTTTATTCCCGCTACTGATAAAATGCTAGCTGATGGTTATGTGTTTCTTCGGTATTTAGTGTAGTTTACCAGAGTATTATCGATGTTCTGGACATTTCAGCATGACTTTAGTTAGATGAAATACTTCTAACCCTGCAGGATCTTTTTCACTTTATTTGCTAAGTGTATAATGATTGGGGAAATTGTACTTTGATTGAATCTCTGGAGAAAATGAGTTGAAGAAACCAGCTATCCCCCTCGAAAACAGTCACTTCTCCCAACCGAGCCCCGCACCGTCGTGACCCGACACCCAGGTGCTTGAAGGCCCAGAGAATATAATTCTCCCGGACAACCTTTACAGGCGGAGTTGGCCGGTATCCCCGGAACCCGGTGACAACTTATGACTGTTGGCGGACCCGGTCAGCAAAACCCCGTCAACAAATGTCAACCCTAATAAACGTAATTAAAATTTAACCCTGGACCTAATTATTCCCTAACCTTAATATAATACTAAGACTATCCCTAACCCTAAGTGAACCCCAGTTCTAACCCTAACTTGAATAATTTCATATATAACATTGA
>JAGRRI010048246.1:0-10230 GCA_018584345.1 Thuja plicata | reverse complement strand
TGAATTATGGAGATTATTAGGGTTCTATGAAGGATGAATGACTTGGTATGAGTATTTGGAATTGTTAAGAGAATTTTACTTCTTAATTAGACATTGAAATAAGAATTTTTATTCTAATGATTATGTTATATTTTGTTGTCAAAAGAACACATTAGTTATATATATATATAATTATGTAAGAAAATTTGGCTTACAATTCAACACAAATCAATGTAGACTAATTAATTGAATAAATTAAATTCATTTGAATTTTTAAATTAAATGTCAAAATATAGAAAGTAAATGTAATAAACAATGTACTAAGATCAATAACTAAAGAGAAGAATAATTTTCTTGATGTATATTTGGATACTTCTGTAAGGGGAACTCTTTTTTGGAGGTCATATGGATAACAATATAAAAAGAATAACATAAAAAAAATTTGAATGATGCCAAAAAAAATGAAAATTTACATTGTCAATAATAGGGAAAAAAGATGATGACTTCTTAGTCCAGGCAAATAGCCTGATTATCTAACTTTGCATTACCATTAACCCAAACTCCTCTTGTCTGAACAAATGTTTTGAGTATCCAACTTTGCATCACAATTAATCCAAAACCTCATGTATAGACAAATGTTTTGATTGCCCAACACAAAACTATTTGTAGATAGTTTCTGGATTCAACTATCAAGAGACCAACAACTTGACAAGTTTGTGGATTCAACAATACATAAGCCAACAAAATAATTCAGATATTTGCTCAACATGAAAGAACATAAAGTGTTCCCAAACTCCTTGCCCATTGAGACATTTTTCCTCCAAAAGTTCACAATCCCCTCTAAGTGCATCTAATATATTTTTCTAGTTTTGTGGAAGCAATACATCCTCTATTGTACAAAAACATCAACCAAAATGTGAATACACCAAGTACACCCAAAAGAAACCTTGGTCCTCTTGCTTCTCTTACGTCTTGAAGGGACACACATCATGTCGAACCCTCACTTTTCTTTAGGGAGATAAAAAAGATAGTGCTTCTCATTGAATCAATCATCTATGAGCAGAAGCTATCTTGGGATGATAGATGTCCTCTAGCATCCATTTCCTCCAATTGTAAACCATTAATCTATTCAGCATTCTATTTATTTAATGTCACATCAGTCTCTCCAACAAAAAAAAAGAATGTGATATTTTCGAGGTCTTTTTATGTTTAACAAAAATGGTTGTGAAAGCAAATAATATTTGACAAATGTGTAGCCTAAAAAAATAAAATTTACAAATTTCAAACCATAGACATCTCTACAAAATAACCAAACTTTAAAAATAAATATCTTATTGTACTCCAATTGCAATAGCTCTAAAAACTCATAATTTTTAACACATGGCACAATTTACCCATAGTGATTAATACCCAAATTTTTAATATCATTGTTCTTATCAGCTATGCAATAATTAATATTTGAGTTTGAAACTTCCTTTTATTAATAAAATTTATTTAATAGCTATAAGACTTAATTTTTAAAAAAAATAATAATAATTAATAATAATGTTTACCCAAAACAGAACAAGGATTTATATTTTTCTTTACGTAGCCATTTCCTCTATCTTTATATTAGAGTTAGAAAGCCCTCACCATTCCAATACCAGTAGATAGATGACTTCATGGATTGAATAAAAAATACTTAGTGGATTCAAAATTGAGAAATAATACTATGCAGGTATATCCCTATATATCCAATTGCTTACGCAGCAAATGAAGAAATGTCACCTTATGCTTTTTGTGTCTATGAAGTGTTTTTATCCTTACAAGAACATCACACATAAACTGTAATATGAATTAAACACCTATTCATGTTGATCTTATCTTTCTTTGCGTGTGCTAGCTTTTTTAACTATTCTCGTTTCTCATGTTTATAAAAATGTTTTTTTTGTGTCTATGAAGTGTTTTTTCTCCTTACAAGAACATCACACATAAACTGTAATATGAATTAAACACCTATTCATGTTGATCTTATCTTTCATTTCATGTGTTATCTTTTTTTACTATCCCCATTTCTCATGTTTATAAAAATCTCAATCACAGGCACACACAGGTATTATTAACACTAGCTTTTGTACTATCCATACTTCCTATGTTTATAAAAATCTCAATTACTAGAACAAGGTATTAACCCTGAGGTGTCCCCACGATCCAGCAGCCCGTATTTTGGGTACTAGGGCCGAGCTGAGGTGAGACTAATCCTCAGGGGGTGAGACTGTCGGCCCACTCGCCGATCACACAAGGTAAATCCGGGGGCAATTTTGAACCCAAGACCATGGGGGTGACCCACGACCTCAAGCCTCCCTCCCCAGGGTAGCCCTTACACAAGCTATTATTATTTTTTTTGTAATCATTCTATTGGAATTACACAAGCTTAAAAATAAATTAATAGGAAAAAAATTATATTTAATTATTTAAATTTTCATTATTCATAATTTAAAAAGATCAAATATTAGATCTATTCTTGATATGTTTTTCATTTCTTTTTTCTAAATTAAAATAATTCCACATTCTATTTACTATAATTGCATCTCATTTTGATGGTTCCATTGGGGTGAGAGTGGTCTTATAAGAGATGAAAAGGGCAATTTAAGATTGGCCTATGTAGCTAACCTATGGAAGCAAGCTGCCAATTCTACTAAGGTAGAGGTGGTGTATCATGGGATTGTTTTGGCTTTTCAAAATGGCTCTCACAATCTCATCATTGAAGGTGGTGCCAAAAATATCATCATGATGCTTAATGGAAAAGCATCTTTGAGTTGGGTTTTCAGTGACATCACCACTAAAAGCATAAATATTTTGTCTTTTTTTGCTCAAATCAATATTCAACACACCCTCAGGCAGGGAACAACTCAGTGGGTAGAGAGGCTTACATTGGCCACCTCATTGCCTTCATTTTGATGTGATATTATTTCCATGACATCCCTAAAGAAGCTCATGATTCTATTCATAATGATCAACCCACACATGGTTTGATTTAGTTAAAATGGGAAAGGGCTCGAACTCATCAAAAAAATGTAAAGTCAAAATGGTAGTTCGAGAGGAATTCACGAGCAGTGAATTCAAAGCAAAAATAGATTCCAGCACAAAGGGTACCAACAAAAAGAAAAAATATAACAGCAACTAAATAAACCGAGTCTAGAAACTAAATAGTAGAAAGTTGAACCTCCTTCCATTCCTCATTAATCTATTTGAGGATGTCCAGAAAGGAGGACTTCCTAGTCTATCACAAAGTGTTTGTAATAGGTCCTTCATTCTTTGTAAAGGTCCCTCTTTATTCTATTGGGCAATAATCATCTATTGCATGGTTTCTATCACAGGTCCCTCTTTATTCAAACTAGGTCCCTCAGTCATCTACTGACTAGTAATCCTCTGGGTCTCCTCCTGCATCCTTCTTATATTCTTGCAGTACTCAAGCTTTTACTAAAGGGTATTGAAAGAGACATTCATCATATTCATCATGTCCTTACTAAAGTGGACCACCTTAGCCAACTTATTGTTTATCTAGTTTTGATTAGTCTTGACATTCATGATCACCCTTAACATTTCTCTTTTCTCCTCATCTGAGGGAAAGATGACTTTGATCTCACAAATATGGTCCTCCATAACACCCTAATTGCCCAATTTTTGGGCCAGCTCCTTCATAATTTCTCAAACACTTATGTCCCTATTAGCATTGGACCAATCATTGGCTTTGGCTTTGACCTCAACAATGACTTCCAACCTATTTATTTTCTTTCTGACAGTGTCCAGTTATTCAATTAACCATTTGATTATTTTATTTTGTCATTTGTAGAGAATACAAAGTTTGTCCACCTTATCCACAATGATGGAATACTCAGCAAAATCCTTCTCAAATATGGGCTTTTTAAAGCAGGGTGGCGAAATCTTGAGGGGGACGTCAAGGTCATCAGGGTAGATCTTTTTTCATCATATTTGGTATAAGGGTAGGGACCTCTAAAAAAGGGGGATTAGGGGAAGCCCCGGGAATGCTAGTGGGGGAATCCTCAAGGGAAGAAGCATATTCAATGGACTAGAAGGACTCAAAAACTTCAGAAGCTTCAGAGACATGAAGAGTTTTCAGGTTAGTGTTCATACTCAGGGCCTTCCATTTATCTTTACACAGAGGGTTAACCCTATTAGAGCTAGTGGGGGGATAAACTCAAGAGTGTTGAATGGCTTTAGGGCTAGCCTTAGTGTAAATAATATCCATAATCAAAGGAAGGTTCTAGAGATAAGGGTTGGGACCACCCACTGGGGACTGGCCCAAATGGAAATTGTAAAGATGAGGGATTAAACCATAATAGAGGGGGAACCCCCTATTTTTGGCCTTATTAACCGACTGAGACGGGGACGACATAATCCAAAAATGAAAATTAAGTTTTAAATTTTGGCAAAAATGATTAAGAATTGGAAATACATGAGACTGGAAAAATTTGAACCTGCTTTTGAGGGTTTTGAATTTGATGAGTACTAGGGCAACGCCATTCCATTCTCTCAGCAGCTCCTCCCTATTGAATTAATTATAGAGTCTTGGAACCGCTTCTCGAGGACCTAGAAATATCTTAAGATCTTCCTTATGGTGATTATTAGTATTCCTAGGGATGGCTTTACCCTCTTCTATAAGACTAGTCATAATTGCAATTGTTTGTAGGGACCTCAAAGAAAACCCCAAAAAAATTTATCCTTCCACTATCCCAGGCCTCCACAAACTTCACAGAGAGATCTGAGTCATAGTAATTCATACCCTCAATGTAGCTATCTAGATGCCCAACATGTGGGGTGGGCCAAAGAGTTGCATTACTCTTGTATTCATCACACTTATATGGCTCAATTTGAATTAGATTGCCTTCCATGGTGATTTTGCAAATAAAACTCATAGAAATAGTTGCAGGGTAATGATCATTCACAAAAGCAAGCATAATTAAAAATAAATAAATCTTGAAAGAACTATTAAGACTCCCAGAATAATGATAATTCTTCATCATTTAATACAATTTGGGGGAGCATGAACTTTACCTAAAGAGCCCATATCTTTCTCAATCATGACATGAGCCTATTGTGGTACATCTTGATGCTCAAACCAAGCATTAAGATATTTGGTAAATCTTTCCACCATGACTAGTTTGTTTGCAGCACCTTTTCCCTCACAGAAGGTGTGTTGGCAGATGATGTCATCAAAGTTGTCCAAGAGGCCAACACATCTTGTAATTATATCTTTGGTTTCCCAACCATGTGTGTGTTTATTTTTTAGAATATTTATAAAATTTAGGGTATCACCTTCAATTATTACTTTTTAATAATCATTATTAACTGCCAAATCAATACTATGAAAGGCACTCTCCACCTCAGTCATGTGGGTTGTTTGCGAACCCAAATTCACTAAATAAGATTGTAAAAATTTTCCATGTCTATCTATGATGAGACCGAGACCACCCTCACCCGCTCATCCAAGGTTCCCAACTAAAGGGCCATAAAAGTTGATTTTGACCCAACTAGTGTCAGGAGAGACCATTTTATATTGTGTTTGAATTCCAAAGGAGAAGAAATATAAATTTCAAGCAAAGAGGGAAAAGGCCACGATTTTAGCCGTTTTCCAATCTTGGGATGGGGGGAGGGGTGTTATGTTTAACACGAACAATGTTATTCATGTTTTCCTTGATATTGTTGAGTGTGGAAAAATACAAGGTCTCCCAAATCTAAATATTTATCTCTGAAGATATGATTATTTTGTTCCTTCCATATATCCCAGCTAATGTATAACAATGAGTACCACTAGAGCTTCTGGGTGAAGAGGTGGAATGTGGGAGGGGTCCATTAAGAGCACACCAACTGGGGATACATGGACAAAATCCACTATCTATCAAACATTGACATTTTTTCCACCTTATCTTCTAGGATAACTAGCAAGAGAATAAAAGGTGAGCTGTATAATTTGAATCCTTCTCACATAAAGAGCATTTTTTAACCAGTTGAACGTCGTTTTTCTAAATATTTTCCAAGGTTAGGATTTTCCTATGGAAAACCATCCACAAAAAGAACTAAAATTTAGTGGTCACTTTACAATTCCACACCTTAATCTATTTGAACTCTTAGGGCCACTAGGGAGTGACAATCTTACAACTAGACTTCACCTAGTAGATCCCATCCATACAGTGGTTCCAAATGAGCTTTTCCTCTTTATCCAGACTATAAAATATTTGGAACTTCAAAACTTGTATAAGTTGAACCACCAACGTCCTAAAAAGACCAGAAAATCAAATGAGGTCAATTTTCCAGGTAGTCAGGTTCTAAGATTGATCCCAATAGGCACACACTCGGGAGCCAAGTCTACCTATGAGTTCTATTTGGATAGCCATGAACAAAGGATGAAATTCAAGAGTATTAGATATCCAAGGTTCATTCCATAATTTGACCTTGAGTTTATTACCAATTTTCCAAATGATGCCCTTCCTAATAGTAGGGATGGTTTTAGAAAGGTTACTCCATATGGTAGAACCTTGAGGCGGCCAATCATCTAGAAGCTTCAAACCACTCAAATTGTTGAGATACTTAGAGCATAAAATACCAGCCCAATCAGTGGAATTAGTTATGAGTTTCCAGGTTATTTTGGAAAGTAGAGCCAAATTTAGAGAACTAGAATTTCTAACATTTAGACCTCCATTTTCTTTGCGAGAGCAGACTTTCTCCCAGCCAACAAGAAATAGCCTATTTTTTTCTTCCACTCCGGATCATAAAAATTTCTTCTTGATAGCATCCAACTTCTTAAACCACATGGCAAACATTATAAACAAGGACATTCAATATACATGGAGGTACCTTGAATAGATGCAATTGACATCTAAAGTTTACCATCATTGTTAAGAACGCCCCCCTTCCAAGAGGCCAACTTAACTTGGATTCTTTTGAGAAGAGTCACCCACATAGAATTTTCCGCTTTACTATCAATAAGAGGCATGCCCAAATAGGTCGAAGGTAGGGTAGAAATATTATAGTTGAGCATAGTAGCAATGCATAACTAAATATTTTGAGGTGTTGAATTTATATATAACACAAACTTCTGAAGATTATTTTTATGACCAGAAACCAAAGAATAGTTCTTAAGGATCAAGAACCACTCTTTAGCTTCAAGAATAGTAGCCATACCAGGGTGGTCCCACAATAGTATGTCCCACTTTTTGGCCAAATTTTACACAGAGATCAACATTCTAAGAAAAAACTTCACTTTCGAACACCTATTGTTGAAAAACTATTAGGAACTTTTGTTGATCTCTAAGTTTTGTTGATCATTAGTATCCCACACTTAGTCATTTATCCAGGCAAGTTAGTCAGCCATCACTGCGGCCGAGCTATCTAGTATAGGCTGAGAAATCCGGCACAGATGTTTCCAAGCAGATTAGTGGTTGCCAAGGGACTTGGCAATCAAGCAAAAGTTGGTCATGGTCACAGCGAGCGCCAGAGTCTTAATGTGCCAAATGAGATAGTTTTGACATATATGTTTGGAATGGCACAAACTTGAACGTAAACTCTTTTGGGCTGACTTGTTCATGCATTTAATGATTTCAACAGAGTTAATTATGCATTAATTATTTGATCCCAATATGTGGCATGAAGCCAATCAGAAAATTGGAATGCCTAAGTGGCATAAGCATTTGATCTTGATCGTTGATCTAGATCTAATCGCCAGATTCGTAAAGTATATCAAGATTGCTTCTTAAACCCTAAAGTGTGTGTGTGGTGTGTATGCACAAGAGACAAAGAAGGTATATGCGTACATGAGAGATGTACAAAAGGTTATTTTGATACAAGAAGCATAGATCTAACAGAGTGAAAAAGAAGTGAATAGTAGAGTAAAGACATATTAGATTATTAGATCAGAGAAGGTATTGGGTGATCCCACAATACTGTGTCCCACTTTTTGGCCAACTTTGACACAGAGATCAACATTTTGAGAAAAAACTTCATTTTCGAACACCTATTGCCAGAAAATTATAAGGAATTTGAAGATAATGTAAACTAGGGTATTTTAGCATATTATTTCTAGTTTCTAAATATATTTAAAAATAAAAAATAAAAAATTCATTAAAATTCATTTTTCTTTCTCCTTCGAAAAGTGGTTCTTGTAAAAAAATTATGATTTTAAGAAGTGACTGTCACTTTGATCAACATAACTTTTTTTTAAAATATGATAACGATGTAATTCTTTCAAAATTATATTTATAACTTCAATATCCAGAGGATGTAATTGGTTTCATTCATTTTGGGTCAATATTTCATATTTTATTGAGTTCTAAAGTGACAGTAACTGTAATTTAGACGTAAGGTCACTTTGATCACCATAACCTGAAATGTATATATCGAAATTCAATTTTTATTTTTTTTATAGAAAGGTAACACAAATACCCTTTTCCTACATATTTTTCATTTTTTTTTTTGTCATTTAGTATTTTTTCGGAAGCCTTGAAGAGACAGGTTGTTGAATCGCCAAACAACCTATGTTTAGTTAAAGTAATATTTGAAAGTGATAACAAACTCAATATGTATGAAAATTATATTTATTAGAAAGATTGTTCCGAATCACATCATTTGGTATCATCTGTTTGAGGAAAAAAATTTCTTTGGTCCCTGTTGTAGGCCTTCAATGACAAAATTTTATGAATATTTTTTTTCTTACAAGAAATTTTCATTTTTGGGGTCTTCGAGCGAAGACCCCCTTCGCGCAAAGGGTCCCTTCGCGCGAAGGGTCCTAAGAGGCTTCACGCGAAGACCCCTCGTGTGAAGCCCCTTGTGTGAAAATTCTGGCAAAAACCATCCCACCGGATTTTTATCCTAGGCACTTCGCGCGAACTAGGTCAGTTTTGTTGAAATTTTTTTTTTGAAAAATTTGGAATCGTATAAAAGTAAAGTTTTTTATTTCTAATTTTTCACCAAATTGCAGCAAGTAAATTCACTTTCTCTATTATTGTTCCATTTTTACAATTGCATTTTTGGAATAGAGATCATTATTTCTATTTTTTTCAAAGGCGTAATTTTGAAGAGGATAAATACTATATCAAAGTATTTTTTTGAAGAAAGAATTTTTTATTGAGTTGATCTTTTGGAAGACATTTTTTGAAGAGAAGAAATGGGGAACAAGAAGGGAAGAAAACATAAATATGCTAGAAAAAGATCACCTGGTGCCAAACAAAGAAATCATGAAGCTGCATTGACATATTATCATAAAACTAAAGAAGGTGAAGGACAAGCTGAAGTAGGAGAGTCAAGTCAAGTCAAAGAATTGCACATTGAAGAAGGGTCGGGATCACTCCCTATGGAAGCTCAGACAATTGATGTTGGAGAAGGCTCAGGATTGCATGCTACTACTGGTATGGATGAACATATAAATTTAGCTCAAACTGTAAAGAGAAATATTAATTATAGAAACTTAGATTATTTACTTACAATGGATGTGGAAAATTTGAGATCACTTGCTAATGTTCAACCTTTAAGTATTGCTAAGAAGAGGTCAATGAATATGATAGCAAGAGAAATATTGGTTAAATTTGATAATTTAGAAACACTTGAACAAGCTCAATTGCTTTCAGTTGTACTTATAAACAAAAAGTTGGAAGGGGCATTAAAATTATTGGGTATAGATGCAACATCAAAAAAGAGAAAAGTTGTTAACATGCAAACTGATATGTTTGAAAATCGTAGGAAAGGTTTGAACCAGGTAGGGAAGCAATCTCGAACTAAACATAAGACCATTACAAGAAAATTTATGTTAACATCCATTGTAGGTAACACTATGCTCCAAAAAAGACAAGTATCTTCAGTTTCGTCTCAAATTGGTTTTAGTAGGAAAACAATATCATGATATGTTAATAGGAGAATGCTTTTGGATGATAGCACCTTGGAAGGTAGTTGTGTAGAGCTCCTCGTTTTGATAGGATTGATGGAAGAATCAAGGATTTGGTCACATTATTTTGGAATGATAATACAAGTCCTTCATCAAACAGTAGAGATGTTATCAGGCATAGAATTTTAGATAATCAATATGAGTATCATACGAAACATTAGTTGGACACAACATAACATGAAATATTTGTGTCATTTTTTAGTTCAAATCCTAATATAAAGATTGGGCAAACAGTGTTTGGAAGATTGAAGCCATATTATATCAAGACAAACAAAGTGTTTGAAACTTGTTGTTGTCGTTATCATATTGAATTT
>JAGRRI010048236.1:0-10683 GCA_018584345.1 Thuja plicata | reverse complement strand
AGGTAAGAAATCTTGTTATATTGCTGAAGAAACTTCTGACAATGACACTGATAATTCTGATGATAATGATATAGAAGTTGTTTATGTTGCAATGAAAGAAGATTCTGATGATGATGAGAAAACTGCAGTAATCTCTTATATGAGTAAAAATGATTGATGGATCATTGATAGTGGTTGTTCCCATCATATGACTGGTGAAAAAGGTAAGTTTGAAACCCTAAACCAATGTAAAGGAGGATATGTAAAATTTGGAAATGAGGCACCATGTCTTATCAAAGGTAAAGGATTGATTAACCTGACTGAAAAAATTAGATGTGATGATGTGTATTAGGTTGATGATCTTAAATATAATTTGTTGACTATTGCGTAGATGAACACTTCTGGTTACAAAGTTGAATTCCATCACAGAAAAGCAAAGATCTATGATTCTACTGGAGAATTAGTTGGAAGTGGTGATCAGACTAAAGGTAACTTATTTTATCTAGATTTATCTAAAGAAACATGTTTGTTTACATAGTACAATGATGTTTGGTTATGACATAAGAGGTTGTGTCATGTGAAATTTGATAACTTGGTAAGCATAAGTAAATTGAAAAAAGTTAGAGGGCTACCTAAGTTAAAGAAACCTAAGAATGCTATGTGTAAACAATGTCAACTAGGAAAGATGACTAAGTCTAGATTCAAAAGTAAAACACACATATTAGAGGAAATTCTAGAATTGGTCCATACTGATCTCTGTTGTCCCATTGGAGAAAGAAGCTATTGTGGTCCTAGATACTTTATTCTATTTGTTGATGATTATTCAAGGATGATGACTGTAATGTTTCTCAAGGAAAAATTAGATGCATTTCAGTTATTTAAATGGTACTTAGCTAAAGTTGAAAAGGAAATAGGCAAAATTTTGAAATGCTTAAGATCTAACAAAGGTAGAGAGTTTATTTCTAATGAGTTTAACAGGTTTTGCAATGACTGAGGCATAAAGAGACAGATGTCCGCACCTAGGACTCCTCCACAAAATGGTATTTTTGAATGAAGGAACATATCTATCATGGATTGTGCAAAAACACTAATGATGGAGAAAAATATTGCACAGAAATATTGGAAAGAAGCTGTAAGTACTGCAATCTATACACTCAATAGAGTTCAAGTAAAGAAAGGTATAGATGCTATACCTTATGAACTTTGGTATGGTTATGCACCCAGTGTAAAGTATTTTAAATTATTTGGAAGAAAATATTTTATAATGAAAGAAAACAGAAATGGAAAACTAGATGCTAAAGGTGAAGAAGGCATATTCCTTGGTTATTCAACGAAAAGAAAAACATACAAATGTTTGAGTTCTAATACTAACAAAATTGTTGAAAGTGCAAATGTAAGAATTGATGAGTTTGTAGAAAGAAATGAAGCTAAAAGTACACAATAGACTGAAAGCTATAGATCATTCATATATCTGGATGAGGAAGATTCTAATTCACTACCTGAGACTACTGCTGAACAATAGCATGCACCTGCCGAGTCACATAGTGGAGTTGTCGAGCAACTAGAAGTGAATGTCGAGCTATCTGATGGAGATGCCAAGTCACATAATCAACCAGAACTGAATATAGATAATGAACCTAAAGCAAGGACTAAGCCTACCCTAGCAAAATATGTGATAAGAAATCACAATTCTGATCAAATCATTGGATCAAAGGATTCTGCTATTATGATAAGAAGTAAGTTGAAAAATGGCACATGTTTGTTATGTGAATTTGAGCCCAAAACAGTGAAAGATGCTTTAGAAAATGAAGATTGGATACAAGAAATGAATGAGGAAATTGAACAAATTGAGAAGAACAAAACTTGGACACTTGTACCTAGGCCAAAGGATAAAAATGTAATTGGCACAAAGTGGGTATTCAGGAATAAGCTGAATGAACATGGAGATGTGACAAGAAACAAAGCTAGACTAGTATGCAAGGGTTATGCACACGAGGAAGGAATTGACTACAGAAAAACCTTCACCCCAGTTGCAAGATTGGAAGGTGTCATAACTTTACATGCATATGCAACCTATAAAGGATTCAAAGTTTATCAGATGGATGTGAAATCTGCATTTCTCAATGGAATCTTGGAGGAAGAAGTGTATATTGAGAAAGCTAATGGTTTTATAGACCCAAACAAAAGGGATATGGTTTTCATATTACACAAAGCATTATATGGATTGAAAGCAAGTGCCAAGAGCATGGTATGAGAGATTGCACAATTATCTGATCAAGATTGGATTTGCAAGAACCAATGACAATAACAACCTATACTTGAAGATAGAGCAAAGAAAAGGTACATTATTAGCTGAAATTTTTTTAGATGACATCATATTTAGTGGACAAGATGTGTTATATCAAAAATTTGCAACAAAGATGCAAACTGAGTTTGAGATGTCTATGTTTGGTGAAATAAATTTTTTTGTTGGCTTACAAATCTATCAAATGAAGAATGGTATCTATATCACTCAATCTAAATATATCAAAGAGATACTAAATTTTTTTGGAATGGAAGAATCCAAACCAGTGAGTACACCCATGGCTACTGGACAGAAGCTGACAAAAGATGATGACACAAAAGAAGTGAACCAAACACTCTATAGATCGATGATTGGAAAACTACAGTATGTTGTACACAGTAGACCTGATATTTCCCTAGCTGTCGGGATTGTTGCAAGGTTTTCTGCTAATCCCACGGAGACTCACATGATGGCAGTAAAATGGATTCTAAGATATTTGAAAGGAACTGATGATTATGGTCTATACTACAAAAAGAATGACAAGTTTAAACTCAGAGTTTACACTGACTCTGACTGGGTTGGAAATGTTGATGACATGAAAAGCACTACTGGTGGAGCATTTCTTTTAGGAAAGAGATTGATCTCCTAGAAAAGAAAGAAACAAAACTGCACCTCACAATCTACAGCTGAAGCTAAGTATGTGGCAGTAGCAATTAACTGTTCTAACATTGTGTGCTTGAAGACACTATTGAAAGGTATGAAGGAAGAAATCACTGACCCAGTTGTGATATATTGTGATAACACGAGTGCTATTAATATTTCTAAAAATCCTGTTATGCACTCAAAGACAAAGCATATAGCTATCAAGTATCATTACTTGAGGGAGCTAGTTCAAAGTAAAGAAGTGAGACTAGATTATGTGAACACTAATGAAAAATTAGCAGACATATTCACAAAAGTACTACCCAAGGATTCTCATGAGTATCTACAAGGTAAATTTGGGGTGATTCCCCTAACTGAGGCTAATTAAGTTCTTTATCGCACTGTTACATCAAATATTACATTCAGAATATTTGACACATTGATACACAGTTAGTCACACTTTAGGATGTTGGCTAAAGTTGTGAAGATGAACAAGGACATAAAAGAAAAATCAGTCATAATCAAGATGACAGGATCAACATGATACTAAAGATCTACATGATAATGATATTGACGTCTTTGGAATTGTTTTCAAAGGGGGAGAGATTACCTATAAAGAGGGAGAGATTGCCGAGAAAGAAAGATTACAAAGAGGTAGAAGTTACTATTTAAAACATTGAAGTGATTATCTACTCAGAGGGAGTCTACAGATGATTAAGAAACATATGATTACAGTGTGATTACAGACCTAGAGGGAGAAATGTTTTATAGATAAGAATCAGAATGAAGCTAAAGACATTAATAAAGATTCATTCATATCAAGGAACACAGGTGAATTTTTGGATTGGTTGGTAACTCTGCTTGTTAAATCATTGTTTTAATATTTTGTGTTGCCATCAATGCCAAAGAGGGAGATTGTTGGAAAGTGACAATGCAAGAAATTGTTATTTTGTCATTGATGTCAAACCTTAACTAGTGAGACTATTGTTATCTGTTTGAGTACCATATCTATTGTTGATGAAGAAGATTTAACAAGAAAATCAAGTGAATGGTTGAGTTAAGGAAAATAAAAGGGTACTTGATTAGTTGGCACTCTGGCAAAGTAATTAGTTGTTTATCTTTCAAAGACAATTTTTCTAGTTGTATAGTGCCGAGAAAGTTTGACTTGTGCTGAGAAAAGTTGCTTGTGCTGAGCAAAGTTGCTTGTGCTGAGAAAAGTTGCTTGTGCCAAGCAAAGTTGTTCATGATGAGAAAAGTTGTTCAATGTTGAGCACCATTAAAATTGCCGAGTGGAAACAGTGATGTTGGCTGACTTACAGTAATTGGATTAATGATGAGATTTGAGATCTCTGGCCGACTTAGTTATTTTATTGGGATATGTAATGTTAATTAAAGATTGATCCACATCATCTAATGTATGCGTAACCATAATTAATGCATGGTTTCAATATTTAATTAGAGACTACTTTGGAGAAGTAAATGCAATGCAAAGATGGAATGATCTGTTGGATCTGACCTAACCTAAGATCTAGGATCTTGTTTAAGCAGAAAAAGATTTATCTGACCTAAATAGAGAGGTATATGATAACCTCAAGGGGTTATTCATTTAGTATGCAAGAGGTGCGTTGCTAAATGTGAAGTGTGGATGTGTATGCAAGAGGATTTGCATAGTTGATTTACTATTTGGCATGATCTAGTAGAAAAGGCTAAATACAAAAGCAGAGAGTTGCATGTGTGATTTCCTGACGGATTTCCAAGTAGATCAGAAGGTTGAAATGATAATGTAGGCTATCCAGCAAGTTAACATCAGAGCTACAATTGGATTTGAATTTGCAAAGTAAGTTGTATGTATCAGATCACAATTGCTGATTACTTTCTAACCATTGTATCAGTTAAAATCCTTTAACAAGGTTTACCTAACAGTCATTTGTATAAATCTTCTAACAAGGTGAAATTAAGATGGAATGTTCTAATTCCTCTAACAAGGCCACTCCTGACAGGGTGATTAAATCCTTTAACTAGGTCACACCTAGCAGTGTGTTATTGTAACCTTTAACAAGGTTGGCTCCTCACAGAGCTCACTTTAGAAGAGTGAAAACTTGGTAGCATGTTATTGGTTTTTTTTCCCATATTGGGTTTCCATTTTAAATACTTGTGTCAAATTTTATGAATTATTATGGTTTATTTTACTGTTATGTTTCTACAAGCTAATTTCTATAGACATTAAACTGCATGACTAAAGTTGTTGACTTATGCTACTGCTACCGAGTAGATCTGAAATATAGAAAGTTTTTATTTTATACATCTAGACCTGAGGATAACTAACTCACCCCTCCCCTCTTAGTTATTCTAAATTCATTCTAACATTTTTGAGATTTTGGAATCATTAAATCCCTTTCCTAGATTTTAGGAAATGTTATCATGACAACTTTTCAAAATTGAAAAGTTGTCATGAGCAACTTTTACATCTTTTAGTATTTTATCAAACCACTATGCCTAATGACCCAAATTGACTTCAAATCATCATATAAGAATGTAAAAAACCTAAAAACATCAAAATCCCAAATGTCACTCCATTTTGGGATCTCAACCCAAGTTTGACCATTTGGTTGACTTCCTAGGACTTAAACACCTAGATCCTATTTGATCTCATCAAACACTAAACTCTAACCACTCCTATTTCTAGACACACTCAAAACACACTTGGGACTTCACATTTAGTCCTTATTAACTTTTTTGGTTGGCTAAACCAACCTACAAGCCAAAAAATTTTGAAGATCTATGTAATACCTTAAGGTGCTCCTGCACCATCCTCCCCCTGCAACAAGCAAATCAAGGTACTTGAGGTGTGATGATCTCCCTGCTTATTCCATGCTTCTTAAATTATTCCTCTGTTATCCATTTAGCCTCTTACTAAGGTTTGTTTTCCCACTTCACTAAGTGTTCCATGTAGACTTTCTTCCTCATCTTCTTCTTCACTCTAGAATCCAGAATCATTTCCACTTGTAGCTTAGCTTTAACATGTACTCTGAGTCCTTCCATCTCCTTAGCTACCTTTTTACTATATTCTTGTTCACCTATCTCTAGTCCTTTGTATGGAATCAAATCCTTTACATTGAAAATGGGGGAAATAGACATATCCTTTCGTAGATCGATCTTGTAGGCATTGGGTCCATACTTAGCCAATACCTTACAAGGTCCAATTCTCTTCATCTGGAGTTTTCTTGGTATTCCCTTCTGTAGTCTAGCCTTGTTGAGATATACCATCACAAAGTCTCCTACCTCAAATTTCAAATCTCTTCTCCTTTCATCTTTCTTTGCTTTCAACTTCTGATTGGCCTCCATCAAAGTCTTCTTTACCTATTCATTGACTTCTCTTATTGACTGTGCAAAGTCATCTATATGTACACTACTTCCCTCATATAATTTTAAGTATCTAAGCTCCAATACACCCCTTAGATGTATCTCATATATAATCTCAAATGGAATCTCACCAGTAGTCCTATTTGTGCTATCATTGTACAGGAAAACTCTTCCTATGGAATAACTTGTTCCCATTCTTTCCCATACTCTTTAGTCAAACATCTTAGCAAGTTGCCAAGAACCCTATTGATCACTTCTATCTAACCATTCATTTGAGGATGATATGTAGATCCATGAGACAAATTAGTCCCTAGTCTTTTCTATAGGGTCTTCCAAAAGTGCCCCATAAACTTCACATCTCTATCTGCAACAATACTCATTGGTAAGCCATGTATCTTGACTATCTCCATGAAGAAAAGGTGGGCAATGTGACTGGCATCATGGGTTGTCTTACATGGGATGAAGTGGATCATTTTACTAAATCTGTCCACTACCACAAACACACTGTCTAAACCAGTTGGAGTCCTAGGTAACCCCACTATGAAGTCTGTACTTATGCACTCCCATGGTCTATTTGGGATGGGAAATGGATGATAAAGACCTACATTTGATGATGGCTCCTTTTTCTTCTCACATACTCTACACTTCTCCAGATACCTTCTAACATCTTTCTTCATTTTAGTCCACCAATAGAACCTTTCTACTAAGTCTAGGGTCTTATTCAACCCAAAGTGTCCACTCAAACTTCCATTGTGCTTCTCTTGGATGAGGTTATCCCTCATGGAACCCCTTGGAACACATAACAATTTGAATTTAAACAACAAACCATTTTGCAAGGTGTAGTCTGTAAACTCACTATGAAAGTTATTCTCAAAATCAGTACACACCTTATGAATCTATGAGAAATCAGTATCTCCCTCATATAGGTCTTTGAATCCTTTAATTCCTGTACTCTGCAACTGAATCTCTTGGATGGTGAGAAATCTCCTACTAAGGGCATCTTCTACCTATTTATTCACCCCCTTTTTGTGCTTGATAGTGAAGGTGTATGATTGCATAAACTCAATCCATTTGATAATCCTCAAACTAAGCTTCTCCTATTTATTTATGTAGCTTAAGACCTGGTTATTAGTATAAACCATAGATTCCTTTGGAAACAAGTAGTGCCTCCACTTCTTAATAGCCTACACCAATGCATAAAGCTCAAGATCATATGAGGAGTATCTAGACTTTGCCTCATTAAGCCTCTCACTAAAGAAGGCTATTAGTATTCCTTCTTGACTTAGGATTGCACCCACTTCTATGTTTCTAGCATCACACTCCACAATGAACATTTTATCAAAACTTGGTAAAACCAGTATTGGTTGGGTGGCTACTTCCTTCTTCAATTTATCAAATCCTTCATTGGCCTCCTTGGTGCATACAAACTTTGTTTTAAGTCCTCCTTTGATAGTATCAAGGACTGGTGCACACATTTCACTAAATCTCCTAACAAAATTCCTGTAGAATTGGGCTAACCCATGGAAGCTTCTAACTTTAGTCCTTGTCTTGGGAGTAGTCCAACTCAAAATGGCTTCAACCTTACTCTTGTCCATCTTTAAGTCATTGGGATACTACAAATCCTAGGTAGACTAATTCTTGTTTCATAAACTCACTCTTTTCAAGGTTTATGATGAGTTTCTCTTGTTGCAACCTCTTTAACACAAGTTCCAAGTGTTTCATATGCTCTTCCTTTGTTTTACTAAAAATGAAGATGTCTTCTAGGTAGACAAATCCAAATACACCTATGTAATTGTAGACATCCAGAAATATTAATATTATTATTAATATTAATTTCCCTCCTATTCCTTTAACTATTTAATTCAAATCAATTAAATAGTTTCATTTACCAATAGTTTAAACACTATTATAATGTATTTTATTTAAATACATTTACCTCCATAAAATCCCTTTTTTTAATAAATTTATATTTATTAAAATCCTCCATTTTTCCTAATTCTTCTAAACTGTGATTTTATTCAAATCTAATTTGAATTAAATCTAAACCCTAGCTAGGAACTTATTAATCCTACCCTACAGCCTACTCTACAGCCTACCCTATTCCTACCCTACTCCCATCACCTCATAGCCTAAATGTGTTTCCACATTTAACTGCCCTCTGATCATGCTTAAATGGGTGATTCCTAACCTTTTTAAGGTTAATGGGATGCACACCCACATGGGGAAATTATTTTCAAAGTGAGTACCTATCCTTATTAAATTCTCTCTTACCACTTTGTCTCCCCTTGTTGAAATATTGAGCCACTCAATATTAATGCCATTTTTGACATGAAAATTGGTCATATTTCAAAGGCATGTGCTTCCTAATTGGTCATATTTTAAAGGCATGTGCTTCCTATGTGGCTCTTATGTGGATGCCACATAGGTGCCACTTCATCTAAGCCTCTCCTTCTCTCTAAAAATCCTATAAATAGAGGCCTTCTCCTCTCATATTTACATCTCTCAATTTGCATTGTTATCATGCTAGTGTTATCTTAGAATTGTCATTTTGCTTTCATGCTAATGCTATTAGATGTTAGTTTACATTTGTATTTGCTTAGATCATTTATAAATCACATGTTAGGATCTTAAGTTGGTAAATGAATCATAGTTTTTCATAAGACTTTCATATCATCCTCATTCGCATTAGGATCATATTATCATTTTGAAGAGGATTTTGAGACTAGTTTTTCATAACTAGTTCTTGAATCTTTCTTCTTGTTTCTAGTATTTCTTGCATTTCTTGCATTGGGATCTATGCTAATTCTGTGTTTAAGAGAGCACACCCACATATAATCCAAATAAGAAAATCAAAATGAGTAGATTAGGGTGCAAAATGTTATTTACTCATTTTTAGCTTAATATGCTGTTATTTGGTGTCTTTGTTGTCAGTTTGATCTCTTGCATGCTTTTCTTGTCATGATATATGCTAACCTACTAATGTTTGCATGTTTGAGCTTTCTCCCAACAGATTGAAGGATTCCATATACACATTCTGGCACGCCCGGTGGGACCCACGTCCCTAAACATTATCAAAATATCTTCATTCTTTTAAAAAAACACGTTCAGATATGCAGACAGGTGTCTCCGCTTCTACAGAGGTGGCTCCAAGAGATGGGCGGCTCTGCTTGTACATAGGCGGCTCTGTATGCAAACAGAGACACTATCACGAAAACATCCATAACTTTTGCATACGGACTCCATTTTTGATGATTCAAAAAGTGTTGGAAAGATGACTCAGAGACCTTTTTAGATTGGTAAGCTATTAATTCAGATTTCACTCCAAAAATTTGGTGCAAATATTCAAAGTTACTATTTCATTTTCAATTTCAAAAGTTCATATCTTATGCTAATGAAATCTTTTTTTTAAGTGAATTCTTTGTGCAGATCACCTTTATTGCTTGTCAAAGATTTGGAAAAGCTCAAAATACTAACCAATTTTCTTGCAGCATCGCTTGTCAAAGACACAAATTCAAAACTACTCACGTTTGTCTTGCAGGTTACCTTGATCAAAATCGACTGAACGATCGTGTTTATAAATCTTTTCTAGGCACCTAGATTAATTAGTTAGATTTCTTTGGTTAATCCTAAGTAAGTGCTAGGGGATTATGCTCTCTTCTCTTTTGAGAAGATCAAAAACCTAGACACACTTACTTAGTGTTGAACAAATAAATCTTTTGGAAAAGAACAACTTGTCTTGCGAGTTTGTGGAGAAAATGACGTTGGATAGGAGATTATGCTCTTTTCCTCTTTTGTGGGAAAATCATAAATCTAGACCCTTCTTGTCGCCAATCCCATTTACTTTCAAATTAATCCTTTAGATTGGGCCTGTCGATTGAGGAAAAAATCTCCCGAGAATGACCCACGTGAGAATGAGGTGTAAGCCACACCACTCTAACTCACGTAAATCAAATTTACTCTTTGGGGTTAAAGCCTTGGGAGTCGGTTGGCATTTGAGCTTATACTTGGCTCTCGTCTAACTTAAGTGCGACCTCGCGGTCTTAATCACGTTCACGTGACCACTTTTGTCAAGACGCTCTATGGGGCTATACGCCTGAATCGTGCTTGCGTGGACATAAAGAATACAATCGAACGGAAATCCATACTAAACACTCTAGGCTTAGAAGCTACCCGGAACACCCCCGAAAGGTGATAATTCTTATGCAAGGAAGATAGTAACTTCCCCAAGATCACTCGTACATTCGTGCCACCCTGAGCGTTTGGAACTAGATAATACGGCATCATGACTGGTGTGTGTGTGTAAATGGGTACCTGTCAGAATCAACACAAACACTCAATAGGTCATTGCATTAGTTCAAATGGTTAGATAAAATGTTCAAAACCACTAATATTGGCCTATCGCCTTCTAACTAGAA
>JAGRRI010048219.1:0-11204 GCA_018584345.1 Thuja plicata | reverse complement strand
TTGAGACAAATATGCAAGGTTTATTAAAATTAAAGAATGAATTATGGACACATAAGTGTCTCTTCGTATGGAATTATGGAAATCCCTTTTGAGGATAATTCATTCTATTAATAATAATAACTCTTCAGTTCCTTTTATGTATATTAGCCAAAGAGGGTGTATTTGATTTAATTAAAAGTACTTTAGGACTTTAGGATTAAATCAATTAATAATAGGGGTTTTAGCTAATAATCATTTTAGATTTAGGAATTAAATTGTAATGTCAGATTTATGCAAATTTGGGTTTTCTGCATTTGAAACTCAGTCGATTAAAGTCAATTAGGAGAAGAATTTGCCTAGAACAATAGGACTTTGAAGATAAGAAAATGCACCAAAATTGATTGATTATTAGGTGCCAAATTTTGGGGTGTTACAGTTATGAGATTACAACTCATTGTCATCGAACGGTTGATGGATTCGGCGATGTGAAAGCTCAGAACAGCTTGTTATGAGATTACAACTCATTGTCATCGAATGGTTGATCGATTCGGCGATGTCGAAGCTCAGAACAGCTTGTTATGAGATTACAACTCGTCATCATCGAACGGTTGATCGATTCGGCGATGTGAAAGCTCAGAACAGCTTGTTATGAGATTGCAACTGATTATCATCGAACGGTTGACTAATTCGGCGATGTGCAAGCTCAGAACGGCTTCTTATGAGATTACAACTCATTGTCATTGAACAGTTAATCGATTCAGTGATGTAGAATCTCAGAATAGCTTGTTATGAGATTACAACTCATTGTCATTGACCGGTTGATCGATTCGGTGATGTGGAAGCTCAAAACAGCTTGTTATGAGATTACAACTCATCATCATCGAACGGTTGATCAATTCAGTGATGTGGAAGCTCAGAATAGCTTGTTATGAGATTACAGCTGATTATCATCGAACGGTTGACCGATTCGGCGATGTTGAAGCTCAGAACAGCTTCTTATGAGATGAAAACTCATTATCATCAAACGGTTGATCGATTCGGCGATGTGGAAGCTCAAAATAGCTTGTTATGAGATTATAACTCATTGTCATCGAACAGTTGATCAATTCGGCGATGTGGAAGCTCAGAACAGCTTGTTATGAGACTATAACTCATCATCATTGAACGGTTGATCGATTCGGCAATGTCGAAGCTCAGAATAGCTTGTTATGAGATTGCAGCTGATTATCATCAAATGGTTGACCGATTCAGCGATGTGGAAGCTCAAAATGGCTTGTTATGAGATTACAACTCATTGTCATTGAACGGTTGATCGATTCAGCGATGTGGAAGCTCAGAATACCTGTTTATGAGATTACAACTCATTATCATCAAACGGTTGATTGATTCGGCGATGTGGAAGCTCAGAACAACTTATTATGAGATTACAGCTCATCATCATCGAACGGTTGATCGATTCGGTGATGTGGAAGCTCAGAACAGCTTGTTATGAGATTGCAGCTGATTATCATCGAATGGTTGGCCAATTTGGGGATGTGGAAGCTTAGAACGGCTTGTTATGAGATTACAAGCCATTGTCATCGAATGGTTGATCGATTCGGCAATGTTGAAGCTCAGAACAGCTTGTTATGAGATTACAACTCATTATCATCGAACAGTTGATCGATTCAGCGATGTGGAAGCTCAGAATAGCTTGTTATGAGATTACAACTCATCATCACCGAACGGTTGATCGATTTGGCAATGTGGAAGCTCAGAAAATCTTGTTATAAGATTACAGCTGATTATAATCGAACGGTTGATCGATTCGATGATGTGGAAGCTCAGAATGGCTTGTTATAAGATTACAACTCATTGTCATCAAACGGTTGATTGATTCGGCGATGTGGAAGCTCAGAATAGCTTATTATGAGATTACAACTCATTGTCATCAAACGGTTGATTGATTCAGCAATGTGGAAGCTAAGAACAGCTTGTTATGAGATTACAACTCGTCATCATCAAACGGTTGATCGATTCAGCGATGTAGAAGCTCAGAACAACTTGTTATGAGATTGCAGCTGATTATCATCAAACGGTTGATCGATTCAGCGATGTTGAAGCTCAGAACGGCTTGTTATGAGATTACAACTCATTATCATCGAACGGTTGATCGATTGGGCAATGTGAAAGCTCAGAATAGCTTGTTATGAGATTACAACTCTTTATCATTGAAATGGTTGATCGATTCGGCGATGTGGAAACTCAGAATAGCTTGTTATGAGATTACAACTCATTATCATTGAACGGTTGATCGATTCGATGATGTGGAAGCTCAGAACATCTTGTTATGAGATTACAACTCATTGTCATCGAACGGTTGATCGATTCAGTGATGTGGAAGCTCAGAACAGCTTGTTATGAGATTACAACTCATTGTCATCGAACGGTTGATCGATTCAGCGATGTGGAAGCCCACAACAGCTTGTTATGAGATTACACCTCATCATCATCGAACGGTTGATCGATTCAGTGATGTGGAAGCTCAGAACAGCTTGTTATGAGATTGCAGCTGATTATCATCGAACGGTTGACCGATTCGGCGATGTGGAAGCTCAGAACAGCTTGTTATGAGATTGCAGCTGATTATCATCGAACGGTTGATCGATTCAGCAATGTGGAAGCTCAGAACAGCTTGTTATGAGATTATAACTTATTGTCATCAAACGGTTGATCGATTCGGAGATGTGAAAGCTCAAAACAGCTTGAACGGTTGATTGATTCGGTGATGTGGAAGCTCAGAACAGCTTGTTATGAGATTGCAGCTGATTATCATCAAACGGTTGACCGATTCGGTGATCTAGAAGCTCAGAATGGCTTTTTATGAGATTACAACTCATTGTCATCGAACGGTTGATCGATTCGGCGATGTGGAAGCTTAGAATAGCTTGTTATCAGATTACAACTCATTTTCATCGAATGGTTGATCGATTCACTGATGTGGAAGCTCAAAATAGCTTGTTATGAGATTACAACTCATCATCATCGAACAGTTGATCAATTCGGCGATGTGGAAGCTCAGAAAAACTTGTTATGAGATTGCAGCTGATTATCATCGAACGGTTGATCGAATCAACGATGTGGAAGCTAAGAACGGCTTGTTATGAGATTACAACTCATTGTCATCGAACGGTTGATCAATTTGGTGATGTGGAAGCTCAGAACAGCTTGTTATAAGATTACAACTCATTGTCATTGAACGATTGATCGATTTGCCAATGTGGAAGCTCAAAATAGCTTGTTATGAGATTACAACTCATCATCATCGAACGATTGATCGATTCAGTGATGTGAAAGCTCAGAATAGCTTGTTATGAGATTGCAGCTGATTATCATCAAACGGTTGACCGATTCGGTGATGTGGAAGCTCAGAATGGCTTTTTATGAGATTACAACTCATTGTCATCAAACGGTTGATCAATTTGGCGATGTGGAAGCTCAGAATAGCTTGTTATGAGATTACAACTCATTGTCATCGAACGGTTAATCGATTCGGTGATGTGGAAGCTCAGAATAGCTTGTTATGAGATTACAACTTATCATCATCAAACGGTTGATTGATTTGGCGATTTGGAAGCTTAGAACAGCTTGTTATGAGATTGCAGTTGATTATCATCAAACGGTTGACCGATTCGACGATGTGGAAGCTCAGAACGGCTTGTTATGAGATTACAACTCATTTTCATTGAATGGTTGATCGATTGGGTGATGTGGAAGCTCAGAACAGCTTATTATGAGATTACAACTCATTGTCATCGAACGGTTGATCGATATGGCGATGTGGAAGCTCAGAATAGCTTGTTATGAGATGACAACTCATCATCATCGAAAGGTTGATCAATTTGGCGACGTGGAAGCTTAGAATAGCTTGTTATGAGATTGCAGTGAATTATCATCGAACAGTTGACCGATTCGGCGATGTGAAAGCTCAGAACGGCTTGTTATGAGATTACAACTCATTGTCATCAAACGATTGATTGATTCAGTGATGTGGAAGCTCAGAATAGCTTGTTATAAGATTACAACTGATTTTCATCGAACGGTTGATCGATTCGGTGATGTGGAAGCTTAGAAAAGCTTGTTATGAGATTACAACTCATCATCATTGAATGGTTGATCAATTCGGTGATGTGGAAGCTCAGAACAACTTTTTATGAGATTGTTGCTGATTATCATCGAATGGTTGACCGATTCGGCAATGTGGAAGCTTAGAATGCCTTATTATGAGATTACAACTCATTGTCATCGAACGGTTGATTGATTTGGTGATGTGGAAGCTTAGAACAGCTTGTTATAAGATTACAACTCATTGTCATCGAACAGTTGACCGATTTGGTGATGTGGAAGCTCAGAATAGCTTGTTATGAGATTACAACTCATCATCATCAAACGGGTGATCGATTCGGCGATGTGGAAGCTCACAACAGATTGTTAAGAGATTACAGCTGATTATCATCGAATGGTTGATCGATTCTGCGATGTGGAAGCTTGGAATGGCTTGTTATGAGATTACAACTCATTGTCATCGAACGGTTGATCGATTCAGTAATGTGGAAGCTCAGAATAGCTTGTTATGAGATTACAACTCATTGTCATCGAACGGTTGATCAATTTGGTGATGTGGAAGCTCAGAAAAGCTTTTTATGAGATTACAACTCATTATCATCGAACGGTTGATCGATTTGGTGATGTGAAAGCTCAGAACAGCTTGTTATGAAATTGCAGCTGATTATCATCGAATGGTTGACCGATTCGGCGATGTGGTAGATCAGAATGGCTTGTTATGAGATTACAACTCATTGTCATCAAACGGTTGATCAATTTAGTGATGTGGAAGCTCAAAATAGCTTGTGATGAGATTACAACTCATTATCATTGAACGGTTGATCAATTCGGCAATGTGGAAGCTCAGAACAGCTTGTTATGAGATTAGAACTCATTGTCATTGAATGATTGATCGATTCAATTATGTGGAAGCTCAAAATAGCTTTTTATAAGATTACAACTCATTATCATCGAACGGTCGATAAATTCAGTGATGTGAAAGCTCAGAACAACTTGTTATGAGATTACAACTCATCATCATCGAACGGTTGATTGATTCAGCGATGTGGAAGCTCAGAAAGAGCTTGTTATCAGATTGCAGCTGATTATCATCAAACGGTTGACCGATTCGGTGATGTGGAAGCTCGGAATAGCTTGTTATGAGATTACAACTCATTATCATCAAATAGTTGATCAATTCGGTGATGTGGAGGCTTAGAATAACTTATTATGAGATTACAACTCATTATCATCAAATGGTTGATCGACTCAGTGATGTGGAAGCTCAGAATAGCTTGTTATGAGACTACAACTCATCATCATCGAACGATTGATCGATTCGGCAATGTGGAAGCTCAGAACAGTTTGTTATGAGATTACAGCTGATTATCATCGAACAGTTGACCGATTCGGTGATGTAGAAGCTCAAAATGGCTTGTTATGAGATTACAACTCATTGTCATTGAACGTTTGATCGATTCGGTGATGTGGAAGCTCAGAACAGCTTGTTATGAGATTACAACTCATATTCATCGAATGGTTGATTGATTCAGTGATGTGGAAGCTCAGAACAACTTGTTATGAGATTACAATTCATCATCATCGAACGGTTGATTGATTTGGTGATGTGGAAGCTTAGAATAGCTTGTTCTAAGATTGCAGCTGATTATCATCAAATGGTTGACCGATTCAGCGGTGTGGAAGCTCAAAATGACTTGTTATGAGATTACAACTCATTGTCATCGAACGGTTGATCGATTCCGCAATGTGGAAGCTAAGAATAGCTTGTTATGTGATTACAACTCATCATCATCGAACGGTTGATCAATTCAGCGATGTGGAAGCTTAGAATAGCTTGTTATGAGATTGCAGTTGATTATCATCTAACGGTTCATCGCTTCGGTGATGTGGAAGCTCAGAATGGCTTGTTATGAGATTACAACTCATTGTCATCGAACGGTTGATCAATTCGGCGATGTGGAAGCTCAGAATAGCTTGTTATGAGATTAAAACTCATTGTCATTGAACAGTTGATCGATTCAGCGATGTGGAAGCTCATAATAGCTTGTTATGAGATTATAACTCATCATCATCAAACGGTTGATCAATTCGGCGATGTGGAAGCTCAGAACAGGTTGTTATGAGATTGCAGCTGATTATCATTGAATGGTTGATCAATTCGGCAATGTGGAAGCTCAAAACGGCTTGTTATGAGATTACAACTCATTGTCATCAAACGGTTGATTGATTCAGTGATGTGGAAGCTCAAAATAGCTTTTTATGAGATTACAACTCATTATCATCGAAATGGTTGATCAATTCGGTGATGTGGAAGCTCAGAATAGCTTGTTATGAGATTACAACTCATTATCATTGAATGGTTGATTGATTCAATGATGTGGAAGCTTAGAACAGCTTGTTATGAGATTGCAGCTGATTATCATCGAACAGTTTACCGATTCGGCGATGTGGAAGCTCAAAATGGCTTGTTATGAGATTACAACTCATTGTCATCAAACAGTTGATCGATTTGGTTATGTGGAAGCTCAAAATAGCTTTTTATGAGATTACAACTCATTATCATCGAACGGTTGATTGATTCAGTGATGTGGAAGCTCATAACAACTTGTTATGAAATTACAACTCATTATCATCGAACGGTTGATCGATTCGGCGATGTGGAACCTCACAATAGCTTGTTATGATATTGCAACTGATTATCATCGAATGATTGACCGATTCGGTGATGTGGAAGCTTAGAATGGCTTGTTATGAGATTACAACTCATTATCATCGAACGGTTGATCGATTCGGTGATGTGGAAGCTCGGAACTACTTTTTTTGAGATTACAACTCATTATCATTGAATGGTTGATCGATTCGGCAATGTGGAAGCTCAGAATAGCTTTTTATGAGATTACAACTCATCATCATCGAACGGTTGATCGATTCAGCGATATGGAAGCTCAGAACAGCTTGTTATGAGATTACAACTGATTATCATTGAACGGTTGACCGATTCGGTGATGTGGAAGCTCAAAATAACTTGTTATGAGATTACAACTCATTATCATCGAACAGTTGATCGATTCGGCAATGTGAAAGCTTAAAATAGCTTCTTATGAGATTACAACTCATTTTCATCAAAGGGTTGATCAATTCGGCGATGTCAAAGCTCAGAACAGCTTGTTATGAGATTACAACTCATCATCATCGAACGGTTGATCGATTCGGCGATGTGAAAGCTTAGAACAGCTTGTTATGAGATTGCAGTTGATTATCACTGAATGGTTGACCGATTCAGTGATGTGGAAGCTCAGAACGGCTTCTTATGAGATTACAAATCATTGTCATCGAACGGTTGATCGATTCCGTGATGTAGAAGCTCAGAACAGCTTGTTATGAGATTACAACTCATTGTCATCGAACGGTTGATCGATTTGGTGATGTGGAAGCTCAAAACAGCTTGTTATGAGATTACAACTCATCATCATCGAATGGTTGATCAATTCGGCGATGTGGAAGCTTAGAACAGCTTGTTATGAGATTACAGTTGATTATCATCGAACGGTTGACCGATTCGGCGATGTGGAAGCTCAGAACAGCTTGTTATGAGATCAAAACTCATTATCATCGAACGGTTGATCGATTTGGTGATGTGGAAGCTCAGAACAGCTTGTTATGAGATTATAACTCATTGTCATCAAACAGTTGATCGATTTGGCGATGTGGAAGCTCAGAACATCTTATTATGAGACTACAACTCATCATCATCAAACAGTTGATCGATTCGGCAATGTCGAAGCTCAGAACAGCTTGTTATGAGATTGCAGCTGATTATCATCAAACGGTTGACCGATTCGGCGATGTGGAAGCTCAGAATGGCTTGTTATGAGATTACAACTCATTGTCATCGAATGGTTGATCGATTCAGTTATGTGGAAGCTCAGAATAGCTTGTTATGAGATTACAACTCATTGTCATCAAATGATTGATTGATTCGGCGATGTGGAAGCTCAGAACAACTTGTTATGAGATTACAACTCATCATCATCGAACGGTTGATCGATTTGGCAATGTGGAAGCTCAGAAAAGCTTGTTATGAGATTACAGCTGATTATCATCGAACGGTTGATACATTCGGCAATGTGGAAGCTCAGAACCGCTTGTTATGAGATTATAACTCATTGTCATAAAACAGTTGATCGATTCGGCGATGTGAAAGCTTAGAATAGCTTTTTATCAGATTACAACTCATTGTCATCAAATGGTTGATCGATTTAGCAATGTCGAAACTTAGAACAGCTTGTTATGAGATTACAACTCATCATCATCAAACGGTTAATTGATTCGGCGATGTGGAAGCTCAGAACAGCTTGTTATGAGATTACAGCTTATTATCATCGAATGGTTGATTGATTCGGCGATGTGGAAGCTCAGAACGGCTTGTTATGAGATTACAACTCATTATCATCAAACGGTTGATCGATTCGGCGATGTGGAAGCTAAGAACAACTTGTTATGAGATTACAACTCATTATCATTGAAATGGTTGATCGATTCGGTGATGTGGAAGCTCAGAACAGCTTGTTATGAGATTATAACTCATTATCATTGAACGGTTGATCAATTCGATGATGTGGAAGCTCAAAATAGCTTGTTATGAGATTCTAACTCATTGTCATCGAACGGTTGATAAATTCAGTGATGTGGAAGCTTAGAATAGCTTGTTATGAGATTATAACTCATTATCATCGAACGGTTGATCGATTCGGCGATGTGGAAGCTCAGAATAGCTTGTTATGAGATTACAACTCATCATCATCAAACAGTTGATTGATTCAGCGATGTGGAAGCTCAGAACAGCTTGTTATGAGATTGCAGCTGATTATCATCGAACGGTTGACCGATTCGGCGATGTGGAAGCTCAGAACAGCTTGTTATGAGATTGCAGCTAATTATCATCGAACGATTGATCGATTCAGCAATGTGGAAGCTTAGAACAACTTGTTATGAGATTACAACTTATTGTCATCGAACGGTTAATCGATTCGGCGATGTGAAAGCTCAGAACAGCTTGAACAGTTGATCGATTCGACGATGTGGAAGCTTAGAATAGCTTGTTATGAGATTGCAGCTGATTATCATCAAACGGTTGACCGATTTGGCAATGTGGAAGCTTAGAATGGCTTGTTATGAGATTACAACTCATTGTCATCGAACGGTTGATCGATTCGGCAATGTGGAAGCTTACAACAGCTTGTTATAAGATTACAACTCATTTTCATCAAACGGTTGATCGATTCGGCGATGTGGAAGCTCAGAACAACTTGTTATGAGATTACAACTCATCATCATCGAATGGGTGATCGATTCAGCGATATGGAAGCTCAGAATAGCTTGTTATGAGATTGCAGCTGATTATCATTGAACAGTTGACCGATTCAGCAATTCGAAAGCTCAGAATGGCTTGTTATTTGATTACAACTCATTGTCATCGAACAGTTGATCAATTCGGCGATGTGGAAGCTCAGAATAGCTTGTTATGAGATTACAACTCATTGTTATCGAACGGTTGATTGAGTCGGCGATGTGGAAGCTCAGAATAGCTTATTATGAGATTACAACTCATCATCATCGAACGGTTGATCGATTCAGTGATGTGGAAGCTCAAAACAGCTTGTTATGAGATTGTAGCTGATTATCATCGAACAGTTGACCGATTCAGTGATGTGGAAGCTCAGAACGGCATGTTATGAGAATACAACTCATTGTCATCAAACGGTTGATCGATTCAGCGATGTGGCAGCTCAGAATAGCTTCTTGTGAGATTACAACTCATTGTCATCGAACGGTTGATCGATTTAGTGATGTGGAAGCTCAGAATAGCTTATTATGAGATTACAACTCATCATCATCGAATGGTTGATCGATTCGGCGATGTGGAAGCTCAGAACAGCTTGTTATGAGATTACAGCTGATTATCATCGAACGGTTGACTGATTCGGCGATGTGGAAGCTCAAAATGGCTTTTTATGAGAATACAACTCATTATCATCAAACGATTGATTGATTCGGCGATGTGGAAGCTCAGAACAGCTTGTTGTGAGATTACAACTCATTGTCATCGAAAGGTTGATCGATTCAGCGATGTGCAAGCTTAAAATATCTTGTATGAGATTACAACTCATCATCATCGAACAGTTGATCGATTTGGTGATGTGGAAGCTCAGAATAGCTTGTTATGAGATTACAGCTAATTATCATCGAACGGTTGACTTATTTGGCGATGTGGAAGCTCAGAATGGCTTGTTATGAGATTACAACTCATTGTCATTGAACGGTTGATCTATTCGGCAATGTGGAATCTCAGAACAGCTTGTTATGAGATTACAACTCATCATCATCGAACTGTTGATCGATTCGGCAATGTGGAATCTCAGAAAAGCTTATTATGAGATTACAGCTGATTATCATCGAACGGTTGATCGATTCGGCGATGTGGAAGCTCAAAATGGCTTGTTATGAGATTACAACTCATTGTCATCGCACTGTTGATCCAGGGATAACTTTAAGAAACCCCCTCCTAGGAAAAAGTGTAAAATCCTAGCGAATCGTACATTAATTTAGGGGAAATTTTTTAATGATGATGGCGAAGTTTTGTTTCAAATTAAGAAAAAAATATAAAGTCGTAGGCGATTTTTTCCCTCTCGAATGAAAATTCCATAAAATCCTAGCGAATTATAAATTAATGTGGGTAAAATATGTAATATATGAGGCGAATTATTGTCTTGTGAAGGTAAAAAAAATATTTGTAGTGGCGAATTATAAATTAATGTGGGGAAAATATGTAATATATGGGGCGATTTTTATGTGTAGTTTGAAAATATATTTATTTTATTGGCTAATCTATCGTTAATTATGGGAATAATAAATATTTTATTTGGCGATTTTCAAAAAATGGGACTCGTCACTGCATCATGTGGGCCAACACCAACTAATATTAAATGTCTTATTTGAGACCGTTCGATTATCCTAGATCAATGGCTAAAATTTAATTTCGGGCTGAAATTTGGAAGGAAACTGACTTCTGCAGGAAGTCACCGAAATGATGACACGTATCAAGCCTTACAAAGTGCACC
>JAGRRI010048176.1:0-10068 GCA_018584345.1 Thuja plicata | reverse complement strand
ATTAACTTTCAGCTAATTCTTCCAAGCACGCTTCTCATCATTGTCATTTTGAAATGCATTCTCTGATTGGTCATCCAAATCATCATTATGCATAAGTGATGTGCTGCTATAGAAATCACATGATTCCACATATTCTTCACAGATGTTATCATTGTCATCAAAGGCCTCAAACCAATTTGTATGAAGAGGTAAGGTTGCTGTTACGTCCTCCAATAATTCCTCATGACATGAATTGTTAAAGGCATCCAACTGGTTGTCACAATCTTTACCCATATTTTTGTCAAGTTCAGCTTCTAAGTCACCAAAGTAGAGTTTTGAATACACTTCACCTGTGATGATCAATTCTTTCTCCACATTAACCCTCTTGGCTGATTGGAAACTATTTTCCTTTGTGCCTTCATCATGTCCTTTAAGAGATGAATTCAAAGTTACCCTTTCATCACCCTTTGGCTGCAATATATCTTCCCCCTGAATAATACCACAAACATGTTCAAGTGACCAGGCCCCTTGGCATGTAGAACAAATCTGCCCTCTTCTCATTTGGTTCTTGCTCATTTCCAGAGATCCTACAACTTGTATGCCTACTGATATTTGCTCATTTTCAGTCATGAAATCCTTGAACCTTTCAACCTTATGCTCAATCAATTCAGCTGAGAGCTCATATGCCACGGGTGAGATCCTTTGTTCCCCTCTCCAGATTGCCAACAAATCTGATTGCAACTTCTTACATATGTCATCGTCCTCATCTAAGATCAAGGACATGATAGTTTTTATGCAAGCCTTCACCTTGTCTGGATGATGCTTCCTGAAATTACTTAGGAGGCACTGAAATAACTGTTGAATCATTTGATCACAACCGAGATTCAACATGTGATTAAAAATTTTAGTTCTTGCCATTAACTCCAATATTTTTGCCTGCTTACCAAAGGTAGGACTTTTATCATTATTTAGTCCACCTAAACTGTCCACAATCAACTGTAATACCTGCTTCCAAATGTAATCGGTATAAGGTGTAATAGGGGCTGTAATCCGTGTGATCTCACTAAGACATGAGGCGACTGCAGGCCTAACGTCTTTATGTGGATGTTCCATAAACTTGCGTTGGACCAAAGCAACCATTGAGGGCTGCAAAGCCCAATTGAAGAGCCTACAATCAGACTGGTCCATCCTAGACAGATATGAATCTATTTCTTCTAATCTGGTAAACACAACTCCCATGACTTTCATATTCTCCAATTGCCATCCAAGGCAATATAATTCATTTCCCATTTCAATTTCTTTTTGTATGTCCCTTAGTTGTTCACCATAAAATGTGTCATTGAATTCTTTTGAGAACATAGGGCTTTCTAGATTTTCCATTGTTAAATGCACACTACCTATTCAGATGAGGGGCAAACTGGTGACCAACTTGTTACCAAATGATATATTCTCTGCAAGTTATGCCCGTTGTAGTAATCCTCAAGTGACTGCCCAGAATATTGATAACGATGTACATAGACAAAATCTGCCTACTATCTGCAAGATGAAATGGATGTCCAAATATCTCTGCTTCTTAGAAATCTGTATCCCAATTGCACGTCAATGATCCACAAATTTGATACGGCGAAGGGCTACCCTTGACAGTTTGCAATCGAATCTGATTCCTCTGAGTTTTTCAGTTTTACTGTAATATTCCCTGCTTGTTCTGACCCAGATTTTCAATTGTCTATCACTGCAGTGGACTGCCTAACAGAGTTTATTATCTTTATTTGCACTCCCTTAAGACTGAATTCCAGACATCAGATCATTCCACTATTCTTTTCCATTCCTGTTACCAGATATTTTGGAATTGCTGACAAGTTCCTGTGTCCAGGCATGTGAATATACAATCCAAAATATATTTGATTACCAATAAATTTCTGAGAATGCTAAATCTCTCATAGATCATGTAGTCATTGTGTCAAACCTTTGGATGAGTTTAATATTCAGAACCTAATTATTCCTTTTCAGTCTGACACATTGTCTTATTTCTCAAGCACATTCCATCAAACAATTTGCTTGAATGTTGGCTTTGAGTTTCATCTGTAGAAGTGATGGAACACACTACTGGTTTTTGTTTTTTTTAGTATCTCAGTCAGATTTGATTCAGGCTTGTCTTAGTTGACCATGACCGAAGTTAAAATGATAACCTTTAATTTTAACCATTGCAATATCCCTAGAAGGATATTCACTGAAACACTTCCTTGCGTAGTCTCAAAATTAAATTCAATTGTGCAGTTTGTGTAGGCAGTCAACTCAAGATTTTTCTATTGATTACTAGTGTGTCGAAGATTTTAAAATCTCATACATGACCAATCACAAAGCAATGTATTGGTGTTGTAGAAATAAACAATCTAATAGAATGGTGTCCACATGAAATGGAAATGTTTACCCATTGGGGTAGACTAGTTTACTGATGCATAGACATTATACAGGAAATGTAAATAGCAGAGATGGATCAGAGAACACCAAAGCTTTCATTAATCATCCAGAACTTAGTACATTCACAATAGCCACCAATGATCATGATCTCTTCGAAGAGCAAGTACAATGCTTATATAAAACCCGAAGGGGTGTGACCAAACGTCGTCACTCGTTCCCAACCGCCGGTAGTAACTAAGTACCGTCGGTGCATACATAACATAACTAACACCCGACAAGATAATAAACTATACGGCTAACAACAATCTAAATTAAGATGAAGCAAGACTTCTTCAACATTCAGTCCACAATCGCATTTTTTCTATAGTCAAAAGAATATTAAACAAGCAGAGACTAATGGTCATGCACCTTTCTATGCACTGTGGGAAGACTAGAGTAATGTTTGTGGAAGGAGTGGGGCGGCGTTGTAGTGCTGGTCATCCACACGTCACTGTCTTCCACCTCGGCTAGCCCAGTCACAACTGGAATGCTCTCATACACACGGCGTTTATGTTCCAACGTAACCCAGCTTTGAAACAGGACGACTATAGACCCCGTTGAAGCTCGCAACCATGCATAGTCCGTGAACTAAAGTTCCTCCCTTGCAACTATCCTTCAGCCGCTGTAAAGCAAGGAAAGACTCAGACGTCACCAGTCTGTAGTAGAATAATTGTGCACACAGGAGCCACCCGACTGTTATACTCCCGCTGTGTGAGTCAATGACGCCCCCAACCATCACTCACGACACCCCTGTGATGGATATCGGGCAGTGTTCAGCCAACCGTCCTCCCTATCTGCGTAGCCGGAAGATAACACTACTCTTATGCCGTGGGTCTCTGCTAAAACAGGTAGAACATGCAGTTCTCTTCCCACGGTAATATGGAACAGTCCTCTACACACCTGAACTTGTTTTCTTTGTTTATACACCTGATTTCAATACAAACATACTGTCTTGCCCAACATGCATACAATGCTGATATCAATGTAACCGGTCCCAATGGTATCGCATGTAGATCGCAGGAGGCCCCTGGTTGACTGTTTGATTAATATGTCGACTCCAATACAAGCAACTTGTTATTTACTCACTCCACGGCAGACACACCCGTTGTGACACTCATCAACGTTCCCAATGTAGTCTTCCCCGCGTGGTAGTCTTTCCTTGTCGTTCATTCATGACAGCTCCCTCCTTCAAGCCACCAATACACGTGCCTCTAGCACCACGATACCTACGTTTCCCTCCTCTCTTAGCGTAGGATGGCTTAGCACTGAGAAGTATCATTTTCAATGTCTTCACCTTCTCCACAAGGACCACTGCAATCTCACACGGCTCCTCTTTACCTTTGTTTGCTATTAAAACAACTTCCAGCTGCTAACACTTTGTCTGAAGCGTGTCCTCTCAATACGTTGGAAGATGTCAAACGCCCTCCACGTGAGCATCTACAACAAGGGGGTCCACGTTAAGATCCAACTCCTTGCCTGGCTGCGAGCTCAATAAAGTATATGCCTTATTAATTTCTTAATGAGTGAGCAGGCTGTCTCCCTGCTGGTCTTCAAATATAAGAACCATGGATTCTAGAAATACTTATCTCCTTGCTTGCTATGGCTGAAGCCAAGAATGCTTATCAGATAACACTGATTTTTGTACTCATAAAAAACCCTTCTGTAGATTTATTTCTGAAGAAAACCTCACAGGCTGGCAAGATTTATAGCTCTGATACCACTGAAATACCCCCAATGGATAGTTTCCCCAAATTCCTCATATATATCTCAGAAGATTCAAACATATAATTTCATGCAATAAACTATTGATTCAACAGAAATAAACCAGCAATATGCTCCAATAAAACCCTCAGCAAATGTTAGAGCATTATGCAACAACAATACAACAACAATGGAATTACATGATAATCCAATCTGAAATTCAGTATGCAACAGAGAGATCGGATGACATGAACCTGGAAGTGCAATGGTGAACTCCGTCGCGAATCCACCTCAAAGATGAACTGGGTTTCCGTCCAATCCACCGAGAAAGCCTGAAGGTTTCCGTCCTCAGGTTTCAGAATTGAAAGCTGCAAGCTTCCCGGATTCTCCAAGAGAAGAGAAATAAATTCATAAACTAAGCATATCTCAAATGATTCTCCATTCCTTCTTTTAAAGCAACAATGGTGACTTACTGAAATGCCAAGAAAACGGAGCTCTGTCGACTTACTATAAATAGTAAGTATCCTGGAAACCCTGCAGAAACTACTCTGATTGGCCTGAAACTAGAATTCCCTAGGCCAAATATCCTACTGACCCAAGTAAAGCCCTGGTTAGCCCATCGGACCAAGATAAAATGGCTAAAGACGCAACAAGAAATAATGTGCTCGAAAAAGGGAACATTACAGTTGCCTTAACAGTTTCCCAATATTCTGCTTTGGTTGAGGAAAGAGCCACTGCTTGCTGCTTCTTGCTGGTCCATGTGACTGCACATGTGCCCAAACTGAAAACATACCCAGAAGTAGACTTTTTGTCATCAACAGATTCTGCCCAATATGAGTCTGTGTAACCAATGAGCCTAGGATCTTTGCTCTTTTGTACATAATGCCAAAGTCAGGAGTGTCCTTCACATATTTGAGCATACGCATATCTGAACATACGCTTCACTGCAACCCAATATTTAGACTTTGGGGCTATCATGAAACGAGAAATGTAGCTCACAACAAAACTGAGGTCATGTCTAGTTGCGATGAGATAGATGAGGCTGCCCAGTAGTTGCCTGAATGCTGATTCATTCACCACAGGTGAATCCAATTTGATTGATAGTTTCTGCCCTTTCTCCATAGGTGTAGATGCAGGTTTGCAATCGTGCATTCAAAACTCATCCAACAGACTCTTGGCATACTTAGACCGAGAAATAAAAATGTGGCCATCTCTCTGCCAAACCTCTACACTGAGACAGTAATACAAAAGTCCCAAGTCTGTCATAGCAAATGATTGGCATAAATTTTGTTTGATAAGCTCAATCGAATGTGCTGCACTGCCAATGATGAGGTCATCAACATAGATGACAAGAAGGATATTACCACTGGTTGAGCGTTGTTTTGACACTAGCCAACTTGCTAGGATCTCGAGATTTGATTTCCTCTCTTGAAAGAATAACAGAGTTATTCCCAAGGTTCTCCGGGGTCAGGTCACAACCTGCTTGGTTACTCAGTTGAAGATAAATGTGATTGTTCACGAGGAGGCCTTTGCTGGTACGTTCAAGACAATAAACTGCAAAATACTGTTAGTTTCTTTTTGGTATTTTCTGTTAATAACGAGTATAGGTATGGTAAATAAAATGCAATTTTGTGTTTTATTTTTTGAAACAGCAATTTTCAGAATTTCAAAGCAGAATTAAAGGGATGAGGGTAACAAGAAATGCAGCGAATCGTAAAGAAAAGTAAAATCCTAAGGACAAACTGCTGTAAACCCTTCCTTGCGAATTGAATGCTGGAGAGATTTGGAACAACCCACGAAGCACGAATCAGACCAAGTCACAATTCACTACTCTACAGATGCAAGCGCTTGGAGAGAAGATGTATTCACTCGTGCAAGATATTCAAAATCTATCAAATCGCGAAGCCACCAAGATATGCGCACCCACGAGATAGATTTATCGTTAAGCCCAAAGATGATCTCCACGCATTTGTCACAGCAAGGTAGATAAACAACAACAAACTCCAACTAAAAGTAGCACGAATTCGAAACACAACACAAAGGGCTCTCTGAAAATAAAGAATAATGCAAGCATACATTCAATAAATTCGCATAGATAGTAGTAATTCACACACCACGAATGAAGCACCCAATGTAGATCTTTATTGTATTAAGAAGTCGGCCCTTTTACATTGCTTTTTGATTACAATATATAGGATTTTGATCTACAACTCTGATTTTCGGAGTTAGGGCATCAGAGAGTTTAAACTAGAGAACAAAGGTTAAAACTAGAACTTTACTGAAGGGAAACTACTGCTAACTGATACTATAGAACTTGCATGGGTTCTCAAACCCATTTACAATCCATTTGCTCATGCAAAGAGGGCAAAATTCGCCAAGAAGAGAGAGAAAGAAGGTGAGTTCCTTCTGTGAATCGGGAGTCTTCTTCTTGATTCTGGTGGTCCTTCTTGGATTCTTCATCTAGAACTGTTTCTGGCGGTCGGAACTGATAGGGGACCTTTAGTCTTTCCAAAACGAACTCAAGTTGTCCATTAATATGATCTGGAGTCTAACTGGTGTCTGAAAAAGTGACCTCGCTGAAAACCCCCAGTTTTTCGGACCCCAACCTCTACCCCGAAACTTTAATGCCTTTAAAATTCCCCAAGTGTTTCTCAAAACCTTTAAAACTCGGAGGTCCCAAAACTTCGGACTTGTCGTGGGCCGAAAGGCCGAAAATACTCCTTGCTTTCGGGGCCGAAAGGCCAAAAAATTGGAGGCCGAAAGGCCGAAAAATCGGAGGCCGAAAACTCTTTCTTGGCAGAATTTTGGCCAAGTGTTGAAAATCTTGCCCCGTCTACCGGGTAATTGAACCTTGGAGCCCTATCCAGTGAAGACCTCTGGGTGAGCTGCTCGGAGCCTCTGCACTATCTCCTGGACTTCTTCAAAATTGATCTCTTTCCTTCTTATCTTAGTGACCCTTCGTTATTGCTTCTTTCTGAAGATAGTCAATTCAGAAGCGAACAACGTGATCTCTTCTTCGTGCTGTAACATTCTTTGTATTTCTTCTTTCATGTAAAACAGTTGCTGCAGGGCCTCCTTGTTACTAACTCCGGCCAGAACGTTCTTGAACTATTGGACCACCTCTTTGGAAGGACGTAGAGCTTGTTTATTCTCATCCCGATAGATGTTGAGGCCGACCCCTATGAAGAAGGTATCTATATCTTCGATCCATTTTATTACCTCCCGCTTTTCATCTATAAGGGCCTGGTGTTTCTTGTAGGCCTTAATTATTTTGGTCATTTGTTCAGTCCAGGTCTCAAATTTGTCTAATTCTTCGCCCTCATAGACTTTCACCAAAATTTGGAAACGTTGCTTTTGAATTATCTCCAAATCCTAGAGAGATGCTTGCCACTTAACCACCTCTGAATCCATACCCCCATCGTCTTCCACCAGGTCAATGAGTGAATTAACTTCAACCAATATGGTCTGGTACGGCCTAAATACCGATGGAATTGCCTTCTCTCCGAATTGTTTGAAGTCATTTATCCAATCGGCGCTCGCCTGGATGAAAGAGGGAGTCAAACCTGCCGGCAAATCTGGTGTAGCCCTTTTATCAAGCATGGCTTGTAATGAAGCCTCTGAACAATTTGGGTCAATAGGACCCCTCATCTTTTGAATGAACCCTTTTAATGCTTCATTTTGGTCCGTTAAAGCTTTGATGGTTTCTTCATCTTTATTCATGAACCCTAGAGCGTGCCTCAGCCCTAATGCTGCTAGTGTCTTGCTACCTTCTCTGGTAGGTTCGCCCAAATCTACCTCCTTGAATGTATAGCCCTCTGACGAGCCTGTTGTCTAAGAAGTGCTCGGGGGAGGGATAGCTATTTGGGCCTTCCAATGACCCCTAGTGTCCTGAGTCACATATGACATGGTCTTTGCAGGTACACTGATTTCTGCCTGGTGGAAGGCTTGCTTCACAGCGATCATACTTGCATCCTCCCCATTCGATTCATTGGTATAAGTTCTCTTCCTGGGTTGTATCTCCTTGGTAAACCAAGTAGGTTTGCCGGATGTAGTTACAGGTTCATATGGTGCAACCTGGAGGACTGAAGTTAGGCATTGTACTTCTGGTGTTATTTCTTTCTCTGATCCCTTCTCTTGCCCTCTTTCCTGTTCGTTCCCTCCTTTCATTCTTTCCTCTCTTGTATCTACATCCATTTCCCCTTCTTCTCTCCCGCCTACCTCTCCTCGTTCAGTTACCACGTTTCCCCCTTCTTTGTCCTGGGCCTCTTCCTCGGAAGTGTCATTTGATACCTTTGACCTTAGACCGGTTATGGCCTCCAGCGTGGTCTGGAAAGGTGGTGTGTCTTTAGCACTCGCGGCTTCTTCGGAAACCTGAGTGGCACATGTTGAATGGATTGATGTTGAGGGAACAAGTGTTGGTATGATTGGAGTGGGAGATGAGGAGATGGTGGTAGTAGACGGAGGCGGAGTTGGTGCAGGAGTAGGTGTTGGAGTTGGTAGGGAAACCAGTGGAGTAGGTATGTGAGGTGGTAGAGAAGTTGGTGGGGTAGGTATATGAGGTGGTGGAGTGAAAACATAACTCCCTCCAACTGCACTGTCTGTTGCTAAACTTTGAGTTACCCCACTGTCTTGGGTTTTTGACCCTGGAGCAGAATCAGAGCTTATTGGTGGAGCAGAAACATTCACCGAAGGATTGGTGAACTGGACCGGTGGTGGAGTGAGGGCTACCTGGGGTTGTATGAGCGGTGGTCCCCCAGTGTATGTATCTTGGCCATGATCCGAAAAGCCTTCAAGTCCTTCAAAATCAGAAAGCATGTGATGAGCCTGTCTGGCTCTCTCCCAATTCTTCTAATAAATTAAATATCTTTTGCCAAAATGGATACAAGGCAATGTTTGCTTTCTATGAATTTAACCTCCAGCTATTATTTTTATGAAATAATGAAATCTTTCATACTGAATTGTAATAAAATACGACACACACACACATATATATATAACCTTTTGCTTAATTACAAACAATGGCTTCTCCAAGTACAAAGTTACAATTAATAACTAACTCTGTTGATGTGCTTATTCGAATGCCAAATCCAAATCATTACAGCTTAACATAACATTATGTGATTTGCTGGAAACAGTAGCCTGTGTAGAGCCTCAAGACGACACCCAAGGAAGGCAGCAGTGTGGATTCTAATCCACATGTTCTCCTCACGCGACAGCAATGATGCTTGGTGATTTACAACTTGACCTTGTGGAAGCAGTGACGTCTGCAACAGTTAACGCCACCCATTTAATCCTCACGCGGCAGCCAATTCTCAAAACCCGCCACCCTCTAAATTGATGCGCGGCAGTTAATGGATGCTTGTGGTTCAATCAAGACCCGCGGCTGGTGTATTGCGGGTGAATTTCGAACACCCCAGTCCAGCTCCCACACGGAAGTGCAAATGCAAACAGATTCCAACCGTAGCCAAGGTGCTAGCCCAGCGTGATTGCCCTCTTCAAGCAACTTCAAGATATTTTGATGAATCACAATTCGACCTCTGAGCAGGCCACAGTTCAATAGAATTCAATGAAGAATTCAGAACTTCCACGTATACAACAGCACGTAGGAAGGATTCCAATCAATTATACAACAGCAATCAATTGGGGATTAGATGAAGAAGAATCAGTCTTCAATCAACTAATTTGACCCTTCAGCTAGGGCTCAGAAGATTAGGAACAATTCCCAAGAACAAATTCAATAATCAATATTCGATAGATGAACTTCACAAATTAGCCTGTATTTATAACTCCTTGGTCTCCACAGTTTCCCAAAAACCATCATCAGTTAACTGCCCTTTATAATATAAACTTCCAAAACCTTATAATAATAATAAAGTATTATTATTATTATAATATCGTCTTAATATTAATTAATAACATATTGTTATT
>MU213059.1:0-12886 GCA_018584345.1 Thuja plicata | reverse complement strand
TCTAATTAGATCTAACAACGAAGCTATGATATTCAATAGATATGCAACTATATTTCAAATGTAAACAAGTATGTCAATATGAAAGCTTAGACTCAACATTAAAAACCATAAATGCAAATCAAAACCTCCATGCTTATATGCTTGGATTCCACCTTGAAGGAAGAATGAATGAATCTTGAGGATGCACAAAGGATCTTGAAGGAAGATCACACCACCATGATGGATAGATCTAAGGTCTGAATGATGAATCTTGAATGCTTGAACAAAATCCCTTCAAAGGCTTGAATGCTTTAATCCTTGATCTTCAATGGAGAACTTGAAATACTTGAAAACCTTGATTGAACACTTGGAATCTTGAAAGTAGATGATCGCCTTGATATATTTATTGATTATCTGCGTCTAGTCCTTACTGCTGGTGATTATAAAATGAGTAGAAAAAGGATTCCTTATATACAAGTCTAGTGAACAAACTTCTAGAGAGGTCGACATAGGAGAATTAAATTCCAATTAGGCCTATACCCCTAGAAGTGGACCTATATTAAATATCTTTTAAGATTATTTACTTCGGAACCTGAAACAACTGACCCAAAAGCGGGGAAATGAGCTTTTGGGTTCCCCCCTGCATCCAACAAACTTTCCAATTGAAAAAGGGGACCTGGGTCAAGGTCGAGGTCGACCCTGACCTAGGTCAGGGTCAAGATTGACCTTGACCCAAGGGGTCAGGGCTCCTGGAAAATATGTTAGGTGGGGAAAATAGTGCCTAGAGAGGCCCAATCAGGGTCCTAAACATGCACAGAAAATGGAAAAGGGGCAGAAATGAGAGGACAATATGGTGATGGTCCAAAACACCCCGTAAGGAGGACTAAATTGTCTTAACATGGAAGTGCTTCCATTTTAAGATGATACAGCTGGGAAAAGATTGAGGAAAGTATTGGGATTGGTCTTGATTTGTTGAGAGAGATGGAAGAACAAATGAATTTGATCCAAGGTCTCAGGTTATTGCATGTAAGACCTCACAAGAGCTCTCATGTAGGGGACATGGGGTTCTTGTGTGTGAGACTTCAAAAGAGTTCCATCTCTTTTGGAAAGTCTTCAAAACTTGTGCCGAGATACATGGTGCCCTGTGATATGTTGGAGGTTATCAAACCCGTTGCATAACAAATATCTCTACCACCCACTCTAGCTTGAATCTATAGTGGCTTTCATGTTTCTTTACTGAAACCTTATCATCCAGATGCATCTCATATCTTGAATTGGAGTGCATTATAGGTTATGGATCCAAGGGTGGTGCTGGTGGAGACTACTCATTTCATTGATCAATGTACTATTCGGGTACACAACAAGGATGTTTTGCAGTACAAGGTCCAATGGGAAAAATTCTCTATTAATAGTGCCACTTGGGAGGATGCTGAGGACATGCATCGATCTTTTCCTCATCATTTTCATTAGACTTTTTATACATTTTCTTGCTATGTATATATTTATTTGTGAGGTGTGATCATTTTGATGTGTTTTCATATGGCATTGGGTCAATGTCTCTTCATAGTGGGGAGGGATGTCACGACTCAACCTATGAGACTCCTACTTTTTAGGAATTTCATGCAACATTTTGACTTTTGTTGACCTAGTTGCTATGTTTTAGACTTGTGTCACTACTTTCTTGTCGTTAAGCCTCATGGATTTAGAATTTTTAGTCAACATTTTGATAGATGATAATTTTGACTTTTGATGAATTTTTGTTGATCTCATGATTATGATGATGGTTATTTTGATGATGCTATATTATGTTACTATAATTGATGCATTATCTTACATGTGACATGCATATATGATGGAGTATGTTGTAAAATGAGATGAAATATGATGTGATTACAATGAAATGTGATAATTTTATTGATTATGATTAATTTTGGACTCTCATCTCTTGTTGTGGTCTCGAGTGTGTCTGAGGGGTTACAAAAAGAAGGCGGGGGTGTGGTTGAGGCAGAGGAGGTTAGCTCCTTAGCAGTGGTGGTTATGGATGGTCTGGCTCACACACCATGTAGATTACAATACATTTTGAGTGCATCTTATATTTATGCTTTACATTTCTAACCTTATTTTTTTATGCCTGTATGAGTTAATGTAATGTTCTTCCTTTTAGATATATAAAAAGGAAAATTTAAACTAGTAGTTGAGGTAAAGAATTGAGTACTAAATGAAATTTATAGCCTTTCCTAACTCATACTATGTAAGACAAAAAAATTTTTGTTCTTACCTTAATCTTAAATGGTAGATGCATTTTATTCTATCCTTACCCCTTATCAACCAAATTGTTGTTGGTAGAAATAATCAGTTTAATTCCTAAGAACTCATTATATTGAATGTTAAATAATGATGAAGGAAGCATTTATGATACCCCATTGCAATAAAATTCCATTATTGAATTGGAGAGGAGATATTTTTTATTGTAATAAAATAACTTTAATTATCTTACTATTCCTTTCTTGGTGAGTGAAATGTTTTAAATGTAATAAGGGATAGTGTTAGAATAACTGAGATGGGGGGGTGAATCGGTGGCCTAAAAAATTAATCCCATAATCAAACCAAAACTTTATATCTCTAATATAAAACCTCTAGTTATCTTCAGTCCTACAAGATGTATGCCTTTAAATAATCTTAACAAATAACTACTTCTCAGATTATACTGTTTATCCTTTTTCTTAAGCTTTACCGAATATGAGTCTAGCCTTTACCGAAATATAGTAAATAACTTTGTGTTTACCGATCAATTCTATTTTAGTAATGTTTAAAGAAAAACATCAAAGAAATGAACCATATACACATTTGACACATGGATTTTTAACGTGGAAACCTTGTTAAGGGAAAAACCACTTGGGACTGGTAACCCTAAATTTTCACTCTTGTGAAGTGAGCTCGGTGAAGAGCCAACCCTGTTAAAGGTTACAAACACATTGTTAGAGGATTTAAAACTTTTAGTTAATCTTTTGACCTTCTGCATTCACTATGTTGTCAACAAGTAAAAACCTCTTGATACTCCTTGGGATGTATCTCAATATATAAAGGATGGTTAAATCCTACTATGTTAAGATATTTTTTGTTCCAATGGTTGAACTAAAACAGTATATGATCTGTTCAGAAATACAACTTAATCTTTGCAAATGTTCAGATCTATTGTAAGCTCATAATACCTTTCTGATCAATGTTATCTTCAATTCCTTTGCTCCACTTCTTTCTTCTCGGTGAATGTTGTTGCTTCTTTATTGCTCAGTGTCTGTAGAATTCTTTAGCTCTATCCTTTGGCTTGTATGATCAGGCTTGTATGAAGACTTCTATCTTTACCATAATTATCTTCAGCATTCATCTTTTTATATCATGAATTACTTGTCTCTTTACGTAGACATTATTTCACCGTTTCTTGTCCTTATTTTCTTCGCAGATCACTTCTTGATCCGTAAAGCTCGTCATGCTTTCTTTAGTTTTAATTCACAAATTTCTCCTTGTTTTATGGAATAAAACATGCTTTAAATCTCCTTCTTATCTTTAGATTTTAACTAATCGATGAAAACAAAGTAATAATCAGTTAATTCTATCTTTAGCTCCTACTAACTAAGTTGTTTTGTCATCTTCCTAACTTCAGTTCCCATTGGTCAACACTTCAGTTGTGCTTGGTGACTACTGTAGATAGCTCAGGCATTAACTCTAGTTCTGTTAGGTGAAAACTACAATTAGCTCGGTAATGCTTGCTCAGGTAAAACTGTCTGTCGCGTAACACTATGAACTTCTGTGCTTGGGGTTCGCTGTCACTCGGTGTATGATTACCGACGACAAAAAAATTGTCTCTTTGGATATTTAGGTGTTGTGAAAATATGAGTATGAGAAATCATATCATATTAAGTTGACATCAATGAAAATATAATACATTAACTGATTTAATGTCTTGCATTAACTTTTCGCATCTCGATGATCATCAACTTTGTAATCTTCAATAATTCAATCAGTTGTAGTTCATTAATCTCTCCCTTTGGCATTCATGGCAACATACTACATATTAGTAATACAATATGAAATATATCAGTTGTAGTTCATCAATCTCTACCAAACTTATTGTTCTATAACTAATACAAATGTCTGACTCTTGGTAAGCTCTTCTAGCTTAGAAGTGATTCTTGCTGAGTACTTTCTTTATTCTTCATTCCCTTTACTGGATAGATGTAGTAACTTCTGATTCTGTCTCTCCCTTTTTTTTATAATCTCTTCTCCCTTTTCTGGATAGATTTTCAGTGTTAGCTTTTCCAATTCTCTCCCTCAGATGGATGTTTCTTTGAATATTTCTCTCCCTTTGACTGTTCCTCTCCTTGATTGATAGTTATTTTCTCTTTGAAAATAATATATTTCATTGAATACTTCTCTCAATATTTAGTACATCTCCATAAGTACATCTCTCCCTTTGACAACAATGCCAAAGTATATCCTTTTTTTCATAATATATTCCTTAAATTTCCTCTCCATCAACAATACAAAAACTCTAGTGTTTGATGCAGATGAGTACCTTGTTGTGTATTGATAAATATTTTACGTCCATCTCTTTGCTTGCATCAACATGAATAATCTTCTGATAATGTGTACGCTGATGTAGCCTCGTAGCCATCTTAGTGACTAGTAGACAAGGGTCAGACCCCTAGTCTCTTTCATAGGTACTCAAATGTATCTTTAGGTAATGACTTTTTGAATATATCTACTAATTGTTCCTTGGATTGAAAATATTACAGTATCACCTCTTTCTCTTGAACTTGTTCTCTTAAGTAAAGATACTTGATAGCAATATGCTTTGTCTTAGCATGCATTACAGGGTTCTTTGAAATATTGATAGCACTGGTATTATCACAATAGATAATCACTGGTTCAACAATTTTCATATTCATACCTTCTAGTAATTGCTTGATCCATTCAATGTTAGAGTAGTAATTTGTAGAAGCAACCACATATTCTGCTTCTGTAGTAGATTGTGAGATGCATCCTTACTTTTTTCTTATCCATGTGACAAGTCTGTCACCCATAAAGAATGCTCCTCCTATTGTGCTCTTTTTGTCATCTATGTTTCTAGCCCAATCAGCATCTATATAGACTTGAAGCTCAAATTTTCCTTTTTTATTATACGAGAGACCATATTTCTTGGTATTCTTTAGATATCTCAGAATTCTTTTGACAACAGTCATGTGTGATTCCTTGTGATTTGCAGCGAATCTTGAAACTATTCCAACTGCGTGTGCTATATCTAGTCTAGTGTGGACAACATACATTAGTTTTCCAATCATTGATCTATATAAGGTTTGATTTACCTCAGCTGACTTGTCTTCCTTTGTTAGCTTGCATCCGGTTGCCATAGGTGTTCCAACTGGTTTGGAATCTTCCATCTTGAATATCTTTAGCGCTTCCTTGATGTATTTGGATTGTGTGATGTAGATTCCTGCATCCTGTTGAAGAATCTATAGACCAAGAAAGAATTTGATCTCCCCTAACATTGACATCTCAAACTCTTTTCTCATTTCATCAGTAAATAATTTGCATAACATATTAGTACCTCCAAATATGATATCATCAACAAATATTTCATCAATTAAAATGTTATTATCTGTATCTTCTTTTAAATACAAATTATTGTTTTTACTTGTTCTTACAAATCCAATACTTATGAGATAAGAGTGAAGTCTTTTATAATATTCTCTCGGTGCTTGTTTCAATCCATAAAAGGCTTTGTGTAGTCTACATACCATGTTCCTCTTGTTAGGATCAACAAACCCTTTATTTTGTTCAATTTATACCTCTTCTTCTAGTATTTTATTTAGGAATGCAGATTTGACATCCATTTGGTATACCTTGAATCCTTTGTAGGCAGCATAAGCAATTAGAATTCTTACTCCTTCTATTCTAGCAATGGGTGCAAAGGTTTCTCCATAGTCAATACCTTCATGTTGTGCATACCCTTTGCATACTAATCTTGCTTTATTCCTTGTGACTTCTCCATTCTCATTCATTTTGTTTATGAATATCCATTTGGTACCAATGACATTCTTTTCACTTGGTCTAGCTACTAATGTCCATGTCTTGTTCTTCTCTATCTGTTCTATCTCTTCATTCATAGCACTAACCCATTTCTGATTCTCAAGTGCAGTATTGAAAGATTTAGGCTCAAAGTCATAAATTAAACATCTAGTATTTAGTGACTTACTTCTGGTTCTCATTCCAGCCTTTTTGTCTCCTATGATTTGGTTCTATGGATTGTATCTTCTGACATACTTGGCAAGTACCGGTTCAGCTCTTTGTTCATAATTTTGATCATCTTGACCTTCATTTTGATCTTCATTGCACAGTATATCATTGTGAGAAATTTCCTAATTTCTGGTGTTTGTTGTCTGATGCTCGAGTGCTTTGTTTTGTCGCTTGGGAGCGATACACTGTTGCTTGGGAACAGTGTTAGGTTCTTCACTGTAGACAAACATTTTGTAGTCTTTTGGTTCCTTTCTTCTTTCCTCATCATTTTTCTTAGCAAATTAATCTACTTTGACATTTGCACTTTCAATGATTTTTTTAGAGGATTTGTTAAGACATTTATAAGCCTTTCTTTTGGTAGAATACCCTAGAAATATTCCTTCATCACCTTTGGAGTCAATATTTCCAATTCTATCATCTTTCAAAATATAACATTGACTTCCAAAAATTCTGAAGTAACTTACATTGGGTGTGTGTCCATACCATAGCTCATAAGGTGTCTTATTGGTGTCTTTCTTCAATTGAACTTTGTTCAGTGTGTAGACAGTAGTACTAAAAGCTTCTCTCCATAATATTTGTGTGATACCTTTCTCAATCATTAGTTTTCTGACACAATCAATGATTGATCTATTCCTTCTCTCAGAAATCTCATTTTTCTGTGGTGTTCTTCGTGCAGAAACCTGTCTTTGAAGTCCATGCTCATTACAAAAGTTAGTGAGTTCATCAGAGATAAATTCTACTCCTTTATCTAATCTCTAACATTTCAGTTCTTTTCCACTTTTTTTTTTCTACTATATCTTTATACCATTTACACATCTTGAATGCTTCTGATTTTTCTTTTAAGAACATAACAATCATCATTCTAGAATAATCATAAAAAAAGAGAATGAAGTATCTATCATCACAGTATCTCTTTGTTCTCATTGGTCCACATAAATCAGTATGGACTAATTCTAGAATAGCATTAGATGTGTAGGTTTTTCTCTTGAAATCAGACTTTGTCATTTTACCTTTTTGACAAATTTTACACATGACATGGTCAGGTTTCGACATGCTCGGTAAGCCTCTTACTTTCCTTTTATTGCTTATCCTAACCATGTTGTCAAAATTCACATGACATAATATTTTATGCCACAACCATATGTCTTCATTTCTAGCTAATAAACAAGTGGTCGCAATATTATCAAGATAAAATAGGTTACCTTTTGTCTGTTCACCAGTACCGATCAACCTTCCCGATTCATTAAAGATATTTGCATTTTTGTTCTCAAATGCAACTCGGTGACCTATGTTATTTAGTTGTGAAACACTCAATAGATTATAGTTAAGTCCTTTTACCCAATATGCATTTTCACATTTGATCAGATTATTTAACATGATGGTTCCTTTACCTTCAACTAAACAAGGTGAGTCATTACCCATTCTTACTGATCCACCATTATAATATTCAAAAATTTTAAACTTTTCTCTATCTCCAGTCATGTGGTGAGTACATCCACTATCAATAATCTAGACATCATTCTTTCTAACCTTGGATATGAGTTTAGTTTCTACATGACTTTCTTCTTCGTCTGAATCATCCTTCATGGAAACAAATACTACCTTAATATCTTCATCAGGTTCAGTGTCAGTATTTTCATCTTTGTTCTCAGCCAGGTAACAAGCCTTCTTTCCTTTGTCCTTGTAGTCTCAGGTATCTCTTCTATCAGATTTTCAGTTTCTTTGGTATTCTCACTCATCACTTCTATCATACTTATTTTAATAAAATCTATCATATTTTTTTGTCATCTTTTCTCTTGTTAGGACATCTAGCAGCAAAGTATCCAATCTCTTTATAATTAAAACATATCAATGAAAATTTACCTTTGTATCTACCTTTGCCTCTATACAATCTTCTAGCCATTAGTGCTTCAATTTCATCAAGTTCTTGGTCATCACTATCACTTTCACTATCATTTCTCATAGTGTCTTTATGACTTTATTTACTTACTTTCAAAGAAGATTTGAATGCAGACTCAATAGATGGTAAGAAACTGTTGTCAAAGTTATTCATCTCGAATGAAATAAGTCTACCAATCAAACTATCTAGAGTAACATTTTTATTTGCTAATGCTCTCATTTCTTGTATAGGATATACTCTAATAGAATAAACATGCAGTAAGGTTCTGAGAATTTTACTTACCACTATTTCTTCTTCAAGTACACCTCCTACTCCTCGTGTAGCATTAACAACCTCTTTGATTCTACTACCGTACTGAGTGATGTTTTCTCCTTCTTTCGTTCTTAGGTCATCAAAATTTCCTCTTAGGATTTGAGCTTTAGCCCTTAGCACATTTGTATCTCCTCCATGTACTAACTTCAATTTGTCCCACATTTGTTTTTCACTGACGCATGATTTGACATCTTCAAATTTAGCATTGGAGAGTGAGGAAGCAAGTTTTATCATCATAGAATTATGTTCATGCTTTTCTTTCAATTGATCAACTGTCAGAGGTCCACTAGGTAACACATATTCAGTACTTAGGTACTATGTGACATCATTTCCAATACCTGATAGGTGGAGTCTTATCCTGCTTTACCATGATGCAAATTTGTCCTTGTTCAACTTAGGTACATCCCTTTTTCTCATCTTGTGATCTTTAGCTTAGGTCATTAAACCTTCCTTTCAAGCACACAAGATATAATACCAATTGTTAGAATAACTAAGAGGGGGGGGGGGGNGGGTTGAATTAGTGGCCTCAAAAATTAATCCAATAATCCAACCAAAACTTTATATCTCTAATATAAAACCTCTAGTTATCTTCAGTCCTACAAGATTTATGCCTTTAATTAATCTTAACAAATAAATACTACTCAGATTATATTGTTTATCCTTTTTCTTAAGCTTTACCGAATAACAGTCTAGGCTTTACCGAAATACAGTAAATAACTTTGTGTTTACCGATCAATCTTGTTTTAGTAATGTGTAAATAAAAATATCAAATAAATGAACCATATACACATTTGACACATGGATTTTTAACGTGGAAACCCTGTAAAGGTAAAAGCAACTTGGGACCAGTAACCCAAAATTTTTACTCTTGTGAAGTGAGATTGGTGAAGAGCCAACCCTGTTAAAGGTTACAAACACACTGTTAAGTGCAACCTTGTTAGAGGATTTAAAAATTTTGGTTAATCTTTTGACCTTCTACATTCACTATGCTGTCAACAAGTAAAAACCTTTTGATACTCCTTGGGATGTATCTCAATATATAAAGGATGGTTAAATCCTACTCTGTTAAGAGATTTTCTAATCCAATGGTTAAACTGAAACAATATATGATGTGTTCATAAATACAACTTAATCTTGGTAGATTTTCAGATCTATTGTAAGCTCATAATACCTCTATGATCAATGTTCTCTTTAATTGCTTTACTCCACTTATTTCTGCTAAGTGAACGTTGTTGCTTCTCTGTTGCTCGGTGTCTGCAAAATTATTTAGCTCTGTCCTTTAACTTGTATGATTAGATCTGTATGAAGACTTCTATCTTCACCAGAATTATCTTTAGCATTCCTCTTTTTTCTCATGAATTACTTGTCTCTTTATATAGACATGATTTCACCGTTTCTTGTCCTTCTTGTTTTCTTCGCTGATCACTTCTTGATCTGTAAAGCTCACCATGCTTGCTTTAGTTTTAATCCATAAATTTCTCCTTGTTTTATGGAATAAAACATGCTTTAAATCTCCATATTATCTGTAGCTTTTAACTGATAGATGAAACAAAGTAAACAATCAGTTAATTCTATCTTTAGCTCCTGCCAGCTAAGTTGTTTTGTCATCTTCCTAACTTCAGTTCTCGTCGATCAACACTTGAGTTGTGCTCGGTGACTAATGCAAATAGCTTAGACATAAACTTCAGTTCTATTTGGTGACAACTACAGTTAGGTCAGTCATGCTTTTTTGGGTAAAATTGTCCGCCGAGTAACACTGTGACGTTCTGTGCTTGGGGTTCACTGTCACTCAGTGTATGATTACTGAAAAAAAACACATTGTCTCTTTGTATCTTTAAGTTTTGTCACAATATGAGTATGAGAAATCATACCATATTAATTTGACATCAATGACAATACAATCCATTAACTGATTTAATGTCTTTCATTAATTTTCTGCATATCGGTGATCATCAACTTTGTCATCTTCAAGCATTCAATCAGTTATAGTTCATCATAAGGAATGACTGTTTAGTGGGGATAGTGGCTTTAAGAGGGGAGAAACCAATCCCTTTGACCACGACATGCATTTTTGTTCTAGAAAATAGATTGTAAGAGAACAAAGGAAAATGATAACCATTTTTTGGGAAGTTGTTCAGTAGTATTTGCACAGAAAATAATCTTCGGTATAAAATATCATTGATAGAAGTGGAGTGGGGAATTTTTTCTATAAGCCAGTGGCCAAAAGGATAAGAGGCAGGTTGGAAAAATGTTGTGGATACACTGGAACCTAGGAACACCTTCTATCGCTTTCCAGGCTCTCTTTCTTTTCCTTGTTTAACATGTTTTCTGTGAATAATGTTTGAGTCCTCGTTTGGATATGCTCCATTTAAGTTGATAATTAATATACATGAAAAGTGGTATTTTTGAATGAAGAAGTATGCAGTTCATATTGTTCTTCCTTGTCAAGATTTGTTTGGTTTCTTTACACCTGCGAATGCCATGCTATGATGAGCTAATACTAATTTTAATCAGTTTTTTATTTGTAAATTTAGTTTTTCTTATGAAAATAAGTTCAAGTACAAATTTATTTCTCTGTGTTCAAACAAAACTTAGATTATGTAAAAAAAAGAGGGATAATAATGTTTTTCAGTCAACTAAAGTTCTTGAAGAAATTCTAGTAAATTCTAAATTGTAGGAACCAATAAATGGGTTGTAGGAAATTTAATCATTGTAGTTGCAGTCTGAAAGTTATTGAAGTACTTTTGTAATTATGGTAGGAAATATAATTACAAACCTTGTTGTACACAATATTCACTTGTCTTTTAGTAGATGTTTCTGTAATCAAGTTTAAACATAGTTGTTGTATTTTTTTATGAATGTGCTGCCCCAATTAGAAGTTTTAAATCTGAATCTGAGAGAATCATGTTTTTTTTAGCTCATATATTTTTTAGCAAAATACATTACTCTTACTTTCTTTGATGTTCATCTATAAAAATTTCGGTTCAGTATTAGTCTTCATTGTGTATCTTTTAAACAAATTTTCTTTCCAATTGCTAGCGACAAAGATAAATATAGAAATTTGTATTTTGTGTTCCAATTGAATGTCCTTTCTTTTTTCGAGAGCTTAGTTATCATTACTTACGAATTAGAGCTAGAATTTCAGAGCCGCTGGTTAAGTTGATAATGTCAAATAGATGAACTTGTGGCTTTGATCACAAGAAGAGAAAATAGAGGTAAGGGTAAATTTTAAGGAAAGTTACCCCTGAATTTTTTCTCATTTTTATATCTTTATAAAAATGGGGTTTGAATTGTTAATTGTTGTTTGTGTTGATTTTCTTAACCCTATTTCACATCTTACACTTAATTGAATTTGATATTGATTGTATATTGTAATTGTAATTAGGGGAAGATAAAATGTTCCTTTCTTTCACCCCCAAATACACAAATAGGAGATCCAATTTGATCAACCCAAGTAGAAGGGTTAATGCACAAGTGAATCCACTATTTGGAAAGAGAACAAGAAAGGGGATCTTAAATTCTATAAATTGATTGATTAATATGATTAATGATAGTAATTGAAAAGAATAGGAGAAAGTACCAACCTTCCAAAATGGAAGATCAAAGATTGATGTTTTCTGAGATTTGTAGACTGTTTCTGGAAATGTCAACAGTTGATACCGAACCGGAACACAGATACGGACAAAACCTAGAAATATTTTTTCATTCCAATGTCGTCTTATGAAAAAGGTCGACCCTGTACCACTTTTTCCAACTCGATCTGCTCAACTCCGAAAGTGTCCCTATTCGCACAGTCAGAAAGAAAACCGAAAATGATATCTAGATCTGGCCTCAGATCTACAGTACCGAACCTGTACCTACAAGAAAAATGTTTGTTTGTTGGGGGAAGGGGTTTGCCTTGGTCAAACCCCAGTTTTGGAATTAAACTTAATATATGTAATTGAAAATTGCATAAAGAATAACAAAGCGAAACTCAAATTCACCTTGCTTGTGATGTCCTTATGGCGGATTCAAATCAGTGGATCCACAAGTATGCTTCAAAACATGGAATGTAGAATGGAAGGATGTCTTCAATCTCTTGCTTGTATATCTCCAACACCAAGTCTTGAATGGATTCTTGAACTTGACAATGGCTTTAGAAGAAGATGGATGGAGAGATCACCAAAAGGGCACTTTTTGGCTTGAATCCTTCAATGGCCTCCAATGGATCTCCTTCATGCAAATGGATATTTGATAATGATGGATGCTTGCTTCAAATATTGCTTAATTTATTTCTTGGACTTCACTTCATAAGGATGCTTGATGCTTGATTAGAAGACTTCAATTGCTTGATTGTGGTTAGAGAAAATGAGAGGAGAAAGCTCCCTTTTATATGAAATTTGGGCACAATCTTCTAAGGAG
>JAGRRI010048135.1:0-17057 GCA_018584345.1 Thuja plicata | reverse complement strand
TGTTGGTGAATGAGCAGACTTGGGTGGAGTTTTCTATTGTAGGGTATAAAGATAAGTTACTTTGTGATGTGTTTCCTATGGATATATGCAATATGTTATTGGGAAGGCCTTGGAAATATGACAGTGGTGTAGTGTATGATGGAAAGGAGAATTCCATATATTTTAAGAAAGATAGCAGAACTTTCAAAATCCAGTCCTTATTGGAAGAGGATGAGTCACAATCCAAGACCCCTAGTGCCTTGTTGAGTAGTATAAAGGAGTTCATTAATGCCCTTAAAGATAAAAGAGGTTAAGGGTATGCCATCTTTCTCAAGCCTAAGGAGGAAGAGAAGCCTAAACAGGAGTCCTTTCCATAAGAAGTCCAAGAATTACTTGAGAAGTATAAAGACATAGTCAGTGATGCTACTCCTGCAAATTTACCTCCTAGAAGAATGATAAGTCATCAAAATGACTTTGTACCAGGTGAAACATTTCCAAATAAGGCAGCTTATAAGCTTACTCCAGATCAGAACCTAGAAGTGGTTAGACAAGTGCAGGAGCTATTAGACAAAGGACTAATCAAGAAGACCATCAGTCCATCTATCATACCTGTGGTCTTAGTATCCAATAAAGGTGGTAAGTGGAGACTTTGTACTTACTCTAGGGCTATTAATAGGGTCACAATTAGATACAGATTCCCAATTCCTAGAATAGAGGATTTGATGGTCTGTCTTGGAGGGGCAGAGTTTTTCACTAAATTGGACCTCAAAAGTGGGTACCACCATATTAGAATTAAAGATGGGGATGAATGGAAGTCAAATTTTAAGACTACTGATGGATTGTATGAGTGAGAGTTGTGCCATTTAGCCTCTCAAATTCCCCTAGCACATTCATGAGGCTCATGAATGAAGTGCTTAACGACTTCAAAAGGATATTTGTGGTATTATATCTACATGATCTACTTATTTTCAGTAAGACAGTAGAGGAACATGTGAAGGATGTGGAGATGGTACTCAGAAGGTTGCAAGAAGAGAAGTTATCAATCATTCTAGAGAAGTGTGAGTTCTTCAAACAAGAACTTGTCTATTTGGGGTTTGTTGTATCCCAAGGTTCATTGAAGATGGAACCAAGCAAGTTGGAAGTTATTCTAAATTGGCCTACACCAACCACATGGATAGAGGTAAGTATCTCTCATGGGTTAGCTCAGTTTTAAAGAAATTTTATAAGACATTTTAGTGGTATTTGTGCACCAATGCCAGACACCATCAAGGGTGGTCTAAAGACTAAGTTTAGATGGACCTCTGAAGTAGAGAGATGATTTGAAAATTTGAAAGAGAAAGTAGCAACACAACCTATCCTTAGACTCTCTAGTTTTGATCGATTGTTTACTTTGGAATGTGATGCAAGTGGGATGGCAGTAGGGGGTGTGTTAAGTCAAGAAGGTAGGCTAGTAGCCTTCTTCAGTGAGAAGTTAAATGAAGCCAAGAAGAAATATTCTTCTTATGACTTGGAATTGTATGCCTTAGTTCAATCTCTTAGGAAGTGGAGAAATTACTTGCTACAAAAAAAAAAATTAGTGTTTACTAACAACTAGGCCCTTAGCTATATATATACACAAGAAAAGATAAGTAATGGACATCTAAAGTGGATGGAATATTTTCAAGCATTCACATTCACAATAAAGAAGAAGAAAGGATAGTTGAACAAGGTTGCAGATGCACTAAGTAGGAGGATGCTGACAATTAAAGAAGTTCAGTTGAAGAGAGTTGGGATAGAGAGATTCAAGGACCTCTATAGGGAAGATGAATAATTTGGTGAAGCCTACAAGGTATGTTCTAATTTTTAGAATCACTTTCACAGTCAATTTTCTGATTTTACCTTGCAAAGTGGGTTGTTGTTTAAGGGGAACCAATTTTGTGTTCCTAAGGGTTCAATGAGAGAGAATCTCATTCAAGAGAGACATAATGGCAGCTTGAGTGGATATTTTAGTGTGAACAAAACCATAGAGTTAGTCCAAAGGTTTTACCATTGGCCAAAGTTGGTAAGAGATGCGACAAAATATGTTGAGAAATGTGTAGTGTGCATGAAAGAAAAAGGAGGAGCTAGCAATGCAGGTTTGTATCAACCTTTTCCAATCCCTAATAGACCATGAGAGTGTGTTATCATGGATTTGATTGTAGGGCTACCCAAGACAAAACATGGACATGACAGTATCTATGTTGTGGTAGACATATTTAGGAAAATTTGTCACTTTATACCTTGTATAACTACACATGATGCTAGTAACATTACACATTTTTTTTCTAAGGAGATTGTAAGAATCCATGGACTACCCATAAGCACTGTCTGAGATAGGGATGTCAAGATCATGAGGCATTTATGGAAATCACTATGGAGTAGATTGGGTACTAACTTGTCATTTGGTTCAGCTTACCACCCTTGGACTGATGGCCAAACTGAGGTGGTTAATAGAGTGCTTGATAATTTTCTAAGATGCCTAACTAAGTAATATGGGCAGACATGGGATGTGGTCATTCCGCAAGCATAATATGCATACAATGACAGTGTTAACATAACAACAGGTAGGAGCCGATTTGAAGTTGATTATGGGATGCACCCAAGAGGTGTATGTGAGCTTAGAGACCTTGGAGCCATGGAGTGGTCACGCTGAAGACTTTACTAAAACCATGAAGGAGATTCAAGAACAGGTCAAGAAGACTATAATAGAGTCTACTCAAAAATTAAAAGCTAAAGTACATGAGAAGAGAAAGGATAATCAATTTGAAGTAGGTGATTATGTCATAGTGCCTACCAAGCTTCAGATGAGAGAGTGGGAACCTATAAGATCTTAGCCAAATATGGGGCTAATGGCTACAAACTGGATCTACCTACTGATTTGAGAATCTCACCTATTTTCAATGTGGTAGACTTGATAAAGTTTAAATGACCCTTAATTGAGATGGAGGTGAGTAGAGAAGAGGTTGGAAAAGATGTAAAACCTTATGCTTTACCTCCCAAGATGTAGATAGAAGTAGACAAGGTATTGGATTCAAGGGTCAAGAAGACCACAAGATACAAGGTGTACATGGACCACCTCATCAAGTGGAAGCATAAGCTAGAGTCAGAGGAAACATGGCTTGCAGCTACAAACTTCAAGAATATGGGCATTTTAGATGAAATCTTGTCCACATAAGTGACATGAATTTCCTTTGTGGGGGAGTATCATGCAGGAGCACCTAGGTAAGGCTACATGGTAACCTAGGGTTCCTAGTCATATTTTGGCTTGTAGTAGTCTTATCCAAGCCACTAATGAAATAAGAGGACTAGTTGGTCCTAGAGTGTGTCTTTTATGTTACTAGGTCTAACTAGGTCATTTGGAGTCCTTAGGTGATAGTTGTGTCCTAATTTGGAAAAGTTGTAAAGTGTTACAAATAATGTGGAAATGTTGCATTTGTGCATTATACAGGATAAAATTGAGAAAGAAAGAGTTAAGATACCTATTTCATGGTTTATTTAGTATGGGTAGGCATTTGGTCATGTTCTAGAGTGAGTTGACCAAATTTGGGTGCAAGAATGCAAATGTTGTAAAAGTTGCAGACAACTTTGCAAAATTGACAATGTTGTCATTGACAATATTTCTTGCTCAAGTGCATTTTCAAGCATATGGTTATGTAACTATCTGAAATAGTTAGTTTGGAAAATTATACACTATATAAGGCTTCCCTCAACATGTGTGAAGGGTTGGAATTTTTTTTTTTAATGAACAAGCAAGTTCTCTGAGCATTTTTTTTATCACAGTTAGTGTATTTTCTTATTTTGAAGTCTTTTAATGGATTAAAAATATGCAATTTAACTCATGGATGAGGTAGTAGATATAGTTCCTTTATTATGTGTGTGTGTATAGCTAGTTGTTTTGATTCCATTTCATTTCTTTTGTAAATTTGTTTTGTTTTAGCATAGTCACTAGTCTGATCTGGGAAGTTTTTATTAATGGAGTCATAACTCCTTTTCCCACTATGGGTTTTGTCTTGATCCTTGGGATTTGCATTATTAATCCTTGTAAATTACTTTTATAGAATCTTGGGCCGTAGAAATCAAGAGAGATATTTTTGTAGTTATGCCCTAGGAGAGCAAGAGATGCATGGCTAGGGAATACAGTGAACTGCATAAGCATTGTGAGTGATTGAATGCATTGGTTGCTTCAATGGGAAGGATATGTGTGTATGGGAGCCCCATGCCCAAGGAGAAGTTTTTGTGAATGGTTATTTGAGGTGAAATAAGAAACCCTTATGGTTGTTCTCTAAAATTATGGAAACCCTTGATTTTCGGCTTAATTGTAGCAACTCACTGTACGAAAAGTTTGGGGAAGTGATACTAGATAAATCTGTAGTTTTTTTGGAAAAGGGTGTAAGGAAATGTATTTGTTTTACCACCTTGTTCAAGACATTTTGGATTTATGTTGCAAAAGGAGTGTAATTAGGCCTAATTCCTTGTAGCCTTGTTTTGTGCAGATTCAAGCGAGTTCTTGAAATCGATAAGGAATTCATTACAACTTTGTGTTGTTAGTCATTTCCATGAGTCAAATACCCTAATAATAAACATTCCTCTCCACTAGTGATCATTCTTGGTCACATGTGAACATTTGGTGTGGATGATGCAAGAAGACATCCATGGGGTATGTTCGTGTTTGAGTTAATTTTCTTAATGGTGTGGAAAAATTGAATAGGTGAAGGATTGGGAAAAGAATCCTTGTTTGTTAGGGTGTGTGAAGAACAAACAATTAAATCTTGTGTCAAAGATATTTATTATAGGGTTCTTGAATATAATAAAAAATAAATTTGTCCATATTGCTCATAAAGAATGGATTAATTTAAAAAAAAAAATTGGAATTAGGCTAGTCAAATTAATCTCAATATAAATTTTTTTTATCAAAGAATATATTTGTTAAAAAGACATAAATATTTAATTGTAAAGAAAAATATACATTGAAATATTTTGTCAGTGATTTAAAAATATATATTCTTATTGACTATAAGAAATAAAATAAGTTTTAGAAAATTAAATTTATAAAATAGGAAATAGGAAAGGAAAATTGCACGAATTTTTAACACTAAAGTGATCTGTTAAGTACAAAAGGGTAAAGAAATATTGTATGAGTAGTTATTTATGTGTAATATTATGAACAAAATTTTAATATATTAACATAAGATCAAGTAGATTTCCAAAATCCATGACATATTTAACCAAATGTTTATAAAGATATCTGGCCCAGGAAGGTATACGAGGGAATAATCAATGAGGGGATCTTTTTTATTACTGGGGATATTTTTCAAGAATTAGTTATTTTTAATAACTGAAAGGTTACAGGAAAGGAAAGATTTTTTTTGGTTTTTGGGGAGAGCCTGTGTGCTATGGGAGGGAAGCCACAGAGGAGGAAGAGGAGTGGATATTTTTTTTATTTTGTAGACATGTTAATGGGTTAAAGGAAAAGTAATTGATAGAAGTAAACTTCTAGGTGTCCTCACACAACTCCCAAGATAGGACCTAGCTTGTCACTATCCAATTTAGGTTCCTAATTCCAATTTAGGACCTTCCTAAGTCAATGGAAATTCTATCCAAGACTCCTCCCAACTCTCATCAAAGAGTTACAATGTTGTGTTTTCACCTTGGATGAGAACTATCTCAGTTTTGTCACAATGCTCTCAAAGGGCTTGAAGAAACTATTCCATATTTCTCCATACCAATACTCTCCATGCTACAAGGGCAATGTAGGAACTTTTTATTTCCTTTCTACATCCAAAAAACTCACAATCCATAAGTTTTTAGATCCAAAATGGTCGATTTCTTGAATTGTCTCCAAACTGTCCAATTAGGCCTACTAGTCCTATTAGCCCTATCCAGAGGGTTTTTATGGATTAAATTTAAAAATATTATCCTAAACAGAAAACCATTATTGGATCTAGATACCCTTTTCAAATACCTAAAGGATTTCTAAGGTCTTAGGTCTCCAACTCATTCGTATAGTCCTATTCCAGAAAGTAGGGCTTTTAGGCCTATTTTAGCTCTTCATAAGCTATGGTATGATTTCTCCTCACAAATCAATCTAAATGGATTTTTCATGATATGAAATAGATCATAGGGACTCATTAGACCCTAATGAATCTCTGACATCACTTGGTTTAGTTCACCATATCATTCCCTTGTCTCTTCAATTATTTCTAACCTCTCATGCACCTAACTGGGCTGTCCTAACTCGCCTAGGGCATGAGTTTAAAAATAGTTCCACACATTTATAGACCTCCTACTCCTATATACATTATTTATAAAGACTCCCCTACACATTACATTCAACCTCTTATGATTCCCAAGGTTGAATTTCATGGGGGAGCCATGAAAGCAAAAATTGTTTATAAGAGACTAGCAGACTGTCTAATTACCAAATAATTTCCTACAACTTGAACATTAACTCTAAACTAATAACACACTAAAAATAAAATTCTTCTATCATTCCACACTACATGAATCCACAGTTGACTCTCATGTTTCAATCCATTACAATACCATTAACATACAAAATGAGTCGACTGTATACTATCTATAGAGATCTCTTCTTCTTGCTCACAAAAAAATGATTACAATCACTGTACCTTGGGATTCAAGCCCGAGAGTATCTTAGATGCCTTTCTCCACCATTCTAGGCCATTTGGAATCATTTCCCAGTCCTAAAATTGAGGGGATCTAATGTTGACGGGTTGCATGCAACATTTGCAAAAGTTGCAAATGTTGTCATGACAACTTTTGGCATCTTTTGCATTAACTATGCAAACTAGAATCTTGGACCTCTAGGATATGTAGTTAGATGAAATAACACCATTTAATGAACTTAAGGCCTCTTTTACATCAGTAATGGGTCCAGAACACATTTTGTACCCAAATCTCAGCTTTAGACCAACTAAGCCTAAACTAACCAAAACAACTAACAATGACTAATTGGTTACCTTAGTGCTATCACTAAATTACCTAGTCCACATGACCTACTAAGGCCTCAAATAAAATACACCTCTCTGACTTGGCTAAGGTCTGATACAAGCCAAAAACTTCTAAGGCTTGAGGATTTCCTAGATGCTCTTTGCATCATCCTCCCCTAAACAAAAGGATTCAATCCATCCTTGGATAGAGGAAGTTGAGGTCGATGCCCAAATTATTGAATTCAGATTCCTTGATGCATACTACATCTACATCAGATTGTCCTTTCCATTTGATCAAGTGCTCTTGATACTCCTTCATTGTGGTCTTCTTATAAACTCTGGAATCCAGAATTGTCTCTGCTCGTTTGATTGGTGTTGAAGGAAAGTGTAATTCTTCTACCTCTTGTATCACTTCATGTAGGCTGTAATTAGCATCGAGGATTGGACCTTTATATGGGGAAAAGTCTGAAACATTGAACACTAGAGACAAACCTAAATCTGCTGGTAGCTCCACTTTATAAGCATTGGCTCCATACTTAGCTAGTATGACACATGGACCAATTCTACTCATTTGCAACTTATGTGGTGTTCCTTTTTGAAGTCGTGCCTTGTTTAGATGCACCATAAATAGATCTCCATCCTTAAATTGAACATCCTTTCTTCTCTCATCCACTTTTCTTTTGATCCTCTCTGTATTCTCAGTGAGAGTATTCCTAACTGTGTCATGAACTTCTTGCATTGCATATGCAAAGTCCTCAACATATCCACTACCTTTAGCTCCATCTTTAAGGTCTCTGAGTTCATGAATGCCTCTAGGATGAATTCCATATACAATCTCAAAAGGGGTTTTCCTTATGGTTCTATTGACAATTTCTTTATAAGCATATTCTTCTTGTGCAATAGGTTGGTCCCATGTCTGACCATACTCCTTTGTCAAACACCTTAAGAGATTACCAAGGCTCCTATTTACTACCTCTGTCTAACCATTTGACTGAGGATGGTAGGAAGATGCAAATGATAAGTTTTTTCCCAACTTCTGCCAAAGATTCTTCCAAAAGTGGCTCATAAAATTTGTGTCTCTGTCAGAAACAATACTCAGTGGTAAACCATGAATCCGAACAACCTCCTTGAAGAATAAGGAAGCTATTTGACTAGCATCATTCATTGTATTGCATGACACAAAGTGATCCATCTTACTAAATCTATCTAGAATCACATAGACATTATCCATTCCTTGTCTTGTATTGGGTAGACCTACCACAAAATACATACTTAGGCACTCCAATGGACTCATTGGTATGGGTAAGGGTTTATATAGGCCTGCATTTTTAGATGTTCCCTTAGCCTTCTAACATATTACACACCCTTCCACATATCTCTTCACATCCATGTTCATCTTAGGCCAAAAAAAGAATCTTTGGACTAACTCCTAAGTTTTACCAATCCCAAAATGACCACTAAGTGCACCATTATGTTTCTCTTTTATGTGATTCATTCTTATTGACCTCCTAGGGACACACAACTGACCCCCTTTAAACAAAAGACCATACTAAAAAGTGTATTCGAAGTATTGACTATGAAAGTGATTTTTATACTCTTGGTATACCTTATAGATGTCTACAAAGTCCTCATCTTCTTCATACATGTCCTTGAAGTTGTCAATCCCCATGCTCTATAGTTGAATCTCCAGAATGGTAAATGCTCTTCTGCTCAAAGTATCTGCAACCCTTTCTTTTTTTTTATGTTGAATGTATATGCTTGTAGGTATTCAACCCACTTCATGTGCTTATGACTCAATTTGTCTTGTGAGTTCAAGAAACTCAATGCTTGGTTGTCAGAGTAGACTATAAACTCCTTTAGGAATAGGTAGTGCCTCCATTTTTTCAATGACTGGAACAGAGCATTCATCTCTAGGTCATAAGAAGAATATTTCTTCTTAGCTTCACTCAAATTCTCTGAATGGAAGGCCACTGGTCTTCCCTCCTGACTTAGGACTGCTCCAATTGCCACATTGTTGGCATCACACTCCAATGTGAAATTTTTTTCAAAGCTTGGCAGTACTAGAATTCGTTGAGTTTCTATCTTCTTTTTTCAGTAGTTCAAAAATACTATTAGCTTGCTCATTCCAAACAAATTTGGTCTTCATTCCTCCCTTTATTGTATCTAACATAGGAGCACATATTGTACTAAATCATTTAATAAACTTTCTATAGTACTGTGCAAGACCATGAAAGCTTCTAACCTCAGTGCTTGTCCTTAGAGTAGGCCAGTTGATGATGGCCTCAACCTTGATGGGATCCATTTTTAAGTTACCTTATGACAGTACAAAGCCAAGGTACACCAAATCTATTTTGATAAACTCACACTTTTCTAAGTTGATCATCAACTTCTCCTCCTGAAGCTTCTTAAATACCATTTCCAAGTGCTTGAGGTGCTCTTCTCTTGTCTTACTATAGATGAGTATATAATATAAGTAAACAACTATGAACTTCCCATTGTACTCTTTAAGTAATTAATTCATCAACCTAATGAGAACTGATGGATCATTTGATAGGCCAAATGGCATGACTAGCCATTCATATAGTCCTGCAGTATTTTTGAAGGTTGTCTTCCACTCATCCCCTTCATTCACCCTTATTTGAGCGTATCCACTTTTTAAGTCTATCTTTGTGAAGTATGTAGCCCCTCCTAGATAGTCCATTATGTCTTCTATCCTAGGGATAGGGAACCTATACCTAATGGTAATTCTATTGATTTCTCTGGAGTCTGTACATAACCTCCAAGTTCCCCCTTTCTTACATGCTAGGAATGTGGGTACGACACAAGGGCTATTTCTCTTTCTTATAAGGGCTTGTTCTAATAGCTCTTGGATTTGTTTTGCAATCTCCTCATTCTTTTGGGGAGTCATTTTATAGGCATCCTTATAAGGTAAGGTGCCTCTAGGGATTAGGTCTATCTTATGGCTTATGGACCTCTTAGCTGGTAATGTGGCTAGCTGTCGATTACTCACTATCCCTTGATACTTCACTAGCATCTCCTGAACTTCCTTGGGCAGCTTTGTCTTCTTTTCTATTTTGTCTGCAACTTCCTTAGGCTTCAACACCAGTGCAAAGACAATTCCTTCTCCTTCATATAGGGTCTCTAAGAAATCCTTTTCTCCCACCATAAGAACATTTGGGCCAATAGAATTCACTTATGTATCCTCCAATAGTGACTGAATCTTATATGTTACTTTGTCTTTCTTAAAGTGTAGGAATTTTTCACTCCATTGTGCATATCCATCCGGTCAAATTGCCATGGTCTACCTAGGAGAAAATTACATGCATCCATAGGTAAGACATTAGATAAAACCTTATCTTTATATCTCCCAATGGAGAATTCCACCCAAGCTTGTTCATTAACTAGGACATGTTGTCCTTTGTTAAGCCATGTGACTTTATAAGGGTTGGTGTAGGGTATCCTTGTCATGTTTACCTTGTTGAATGCCTCCTCTGACACTATATTTTTGGTTTATCATGAGTCTATGATGACTCTACACACCTTCCCCATCATTTTACATTTCACTCTAAAGAGTGCTCTTCTCTGAATTCTTTCTTCCTTTACTGGTTCTTTTATGAGAGTTCTCCTCATCATAAGGTTTTCTCCCTCCTCTAATTCCAATGGAACTTTAGGGTTCTTATTCCCACTTGTCTCTTCATGGACATAGTTCACTCTTTTGTCACCTCCTTGTGAAGAACTTCCTTTCTCTGGAAACCTATATGCTGGATGCCCCAACTGGTTACAATGATAACACTTCATATTGGCAATATAGCTGCCTCTCCCTTGATTACTGCCTCTTCCTCTATTGTTAGAGTTCCTTCCTCTTCTTGTGCTTCCCCTATTGAAGTTCCCTTCACGATGTTCAATAAGCTTAGTCTTTGATTGTCCTTTAGATTTAGAGCTTCTTCCTCCATAGTTACTTCTTTGTCCTCTGGTGTCTCTTCCTCTACCTCTTCCTCTTGAAGTGTTGGAATCTTGTTTCTTCTTCAGTTTATCCTCCACCTTGATAGCAATTTGGTGGCATTTTTATGCTATATCAGGATTCAAAAGACTCATCGCATCTTGAATGGTCCATTCGACGCCATTAATATGCCTAGCTACTTTCACCTTCTCATCTTCTGCTATCCTTGACCTCATACAAGTCTTTGGAATTCTTTAGTGTAAGAGTTGACATCTAAGTCCTTATGCCTTAGACCTTTTCTTTTCTTATGGAGTTGGATTTCATAATCCTCCAGAATGTAAGCCTCTCTTACCTTCGCTAGCATAGCTCTCCATGAAGCAATAGGCTTCTTCTCATCCTTCTCTCTTTCATCCTGGATGAACTTCCACCAAGTGAGAGATGATCCTCTCAATATTACTTTGGCAAACTTCACTTTTTGAGCCTCTGTGATTCCATCACATGCAAAATTCTTTTCTAATCCCTCTATCCAATCAAGAGCTACTTTTGGTTCCATTTTTCCACTGAAAATGGAGACTCCTTCCAAAGCTTTACCACTCATAGCTTTCAGACCTTTAAAGAATGGTTCTTTTTCACTGAAAGGGTCAGCCTCAGGGACTTCATCTTCAATGGAAAGTTCTTTCCTTTCCCTCCAACCTTGTCTAACACTTCATCTGCCTTCACATCAACTTCATCAACTTTTTGTTCAAGTTGAGCCAATCTATCTCGTAGTAACCTATTTTCCTCCTCTTTTTCATCCACCTTATTTGCTAGTTTAGCATTGGTCACCATTGTTGAATCTCCAATGGCTTCCTTTGGTTGTAACATTAACCACAAGCCTGATCAACCCATGCTCTGATACTAATCTGATAGAAGTAAACTCCTAGATGTGCTCACACAACTCCCAAGATAGGACCTAGTTTGTCACTATAAAATTTAGGTTCCTAATTACAATTTAGGACCTTCCTAAGTCAATGTAAACTCTATCCAAGACTCCTCCCAACTCTTATAAAAAATTTACAATGTTGTGTTTTCACCTTGGATGACAACTATTTCTGTTTTGTCACAATGCTCTCAAAGGGCTTGAAGAAACTATTCCACATTTCTCCATACGAATACTCTCCATGCTATAAGGGAAATTTAGGCACTTGTTATATCCTTCCTACATCCAAAAAACTCACAATCCATAAGTTTTTAGACCCAAAATGGTCGAGTTCTTGAATTGTCCCCAAACTGTCCAATTAGGCCTACTAGTCCTATTAGCTCTATCCAGAGGGTTTTTCTAGATTAACTCTAAAAAAATTTCTCCTAACCCCAAAAAAAATTATTGGATCCAGATACCCTTTTTCAAGACCTAAAGGATTTATAAGGTCTTAGGTCTTCAACTCATCTGTACAGTCCTATCCTAGAAATTAGGGTGTTTAGGCCTATTTTAGCTCTTCACAAGCTATGGTCTGATTTCTCCTCAAATAAATCTAAATGGATTGGTCATGCTCTGAACTTGATCCTAGGTATTCCTAAGACCCTAATGAATATCTGACATCACTTGGTTTAGTTCACCATATCATTCCCTTGTGTCTGTAATAATTTCTAACCTCTCATGCACCTAACTGGGCTATCTTAACTCACCTAGGGCATGAGTTTAAAAATAGATCTACACATTTCTAGACCTCCTAATCCTATATAAATTATGTACAAAGACTCCCCTATGCATTATGCTCAACCTTTTATGATTCCCATGGTTGAATTTTATGGGGGAGCCACGAAAGCAAAAACTGTCTGTAAGAGAGCAGGAGACTGTCTAATTAGCAAATAATTTCCTACAAATTGAAGATTAAATCTAAACTACTAACACACTGAAAAGAAAATTCTTGTATCATTCCATACTACATGAATCCATAGCTAAATATGGTGGTTCAATCCATTACAACACAATTAACATGCAAAATGAGTTGACTATATACTATCTGCAGAGATCTCTTCTTCTTGCTCACAAAAACTTGATTACAATCACTCTACCTTGAGATTCAAGTGTGAGAGTCTCTTAGATGCCTTTCTCAACCATTATAGGCCATTTGGAATCATTTCCCACTCCTACAATTGAGGGGATCCAATGTTTCCGGGTTGCATGCAACATTTGCAAAAGTTGCAAATGTTGTCATGACAACTTTTGGCCTCTTTTGCATTAACTATGGAAACTAGAATCTAGGACCTCTAGGCTATGTAGTTTAATGAAATAACACCATTTAATGACTTTAAGGCATATTTAACATCATCCATGGGTCTAGAACACATTTTGCACCCAAATCCCAACTTTAGACCAACTAAGCCTAATCTAACCAAAACAACTAACAATGACTAATAGGGTCTCGTTGTCTCCCTAAGAAACAATATTGGGGATAACATCTATAAGGGGGTAAAAATTAGCATCCACCCTAAGCTGAGGTGGTCTTCTAAAGATTCCTTGGAGCAGCATGATTACCAATGTCATCCCCCTCCAAGAACAGGTTACCATTAGCTTCCAGGGATTTAATAGTATTTCTTCTTTTATGGATGGAGGCAGATCTGTGGAAAAAGGTAGAGTTACGGTCACCTTCCTTCAACCATTAAACCTGTGACCATTGCTTCCACAAAATATCCTCCCTCTTAAGGTTTAGTTTCTATTTGTTTCTCCATTCTTCCTCCTCCCAATGCTCCTCCCAGGTTGCCTCCCCCATAGCCATGTCCTTTTGGAGAATGGTTAGTTTCTTCTCAAGACCTTTTTTGCATTGGAAGATGTCACCAAACTTGGTTTGGCTCCACCTTTGGGCCTCCCTTTTGATGATTTTCAACTTTTCAGAAATTTTGTACATAGCTATTCCCTTGACCAGGGTATTCCACCATTTCTTAATACATTCTTCAAACTCATTATGAGAGTGCCACATGATTTCATAACGGAAGGGATGGGGTCCATTTATATTCCTCTCTTCCCATTCAAGGATCAGAGGGGAGTGGTCAGAGACCGTTCTTGCAAGGTGAGATAGGCTGAGAAAAGAAGCAATATTCCAACCCCCAGAAACCAACCATCTATCCAGTCTAACTTAAATGAGGTGTCTACCTTTTCTATTGTTTGACCAGGTAAACCCTAGTCCCTGTAGGTCTAGATCGACCATGTCATTGTGTCTTATAGAATTAGCAAGCTCCTGCATACTTTCCAAGAAATCCTGACTGCCCCCACTCTTCTTAGAGGGGACTAAGGGAGTGTTAAAATCTCCCGCACACATAGTGGGGTGACCTTGATTGTTTTCTATGAGGTTGTAGATTTCCCCCTAGATTTTGTTACGTTCTCCTCTAGTGTTAGGAGCATAGATATTATACAAGTACCAAGAACTATTATTCCAAGTAAACAAAACAAGAAGGAAGTTATGAGAGAAAGCCACAACATTACCAGATAACTTACAAGGGTTCCAAAGAGTGGCCACACCACCAGAGGCCCCATCCACTTCACTATACAAAAAGGCTGCACCCAGCCAGATATTGACTACCAGCTGAGTGAAGTTTTGATGCTTCATTTTCACCTCCTGAATCAGAACCACATCAAACTTGAATTCATGAATATACTTCTTTAGAGAGAACTATTTGTGTGGGCTGTTCATGCCCCTTATGTTCCATGAGAGGAACTTCATCATTTATTTTTTTGGTAGTCTTCTAGGGTTAACTGCCTTCCATTGGCAATGGCCCTTGCTGCTTCTTTAGCACTGACCGCCTTCGCAGGTGGATGGCCCAGTTTAGTTTCATTCCCCACATCTACTTTATTTTTTGTATCCATGCTCTCATCCCCCTTCTTACTCCTATTTTTTTTTTGGTTTTGACCAGTCGAGGAGGCTAGTCGATGGTGACAAGTGGGACACTATTGGTATTTCCATCACCAACCCTGCCCCAATAAGGGTTGGGGAGGGAAATCTATCCCCATCCCTTAAACTACTCAGATCAGTAGTTGTAATAGTCAAAATGCTTTATGTGGCCAATGCCTTCTTTCGAATGGTGGTTTCTTTATTTTATGCCCCTTTTGGGCTTTCTCTGTGAGAGTTGGGTGCCATTTCTAGGTCATCAACCAGCTCTCCTTCCTCAAGATCTACCACCTTTCCTACCTCCTTAGTCTTTTCATTCCCCTAAGCCCCCAACCCAAAAGCCAACTCGTAGCCCTCGATAATGAGGGGAGGGGATTCTGATGTTCTACAGGAACCAAAATCCTAGTTCTTAATCTCATCTTCCAGATTTAGGGCTACTGAAGCAAGCTCCTTAGAGTCTTGCTCAACAAACTTAATCTCTGCCTTGCATTCAGTGACCACATGCCCATTTTTACCACACTTTTGGTAGTGCAGGGTAGCATTTTCATACACAATGGCCTGGTTCTATTTCCCCCATTTGGATTTAAGCATCACAAAGTTGGGGAGGGGGCTATTCATAGTCACATTCACACAGAATCTTGCGAAAACCAACTTAGTTTTAAGAGCTGTAACTGAGTCCGCGGCAACATAGCTTCCAAATGAGTTCCCAATCCATTGGAGCACCTTCTTGTCCTAGAATTCAAGGGGAATCCCAGGTAACTAGACCCACACTGGCACTTCTTTCTGCAGTTCAACCTCTGGATTGAAGCCTGGCTTCCATTTAGCCATTAGCATAGCATGTTTGTCATAGCACCAGCTTCCTGTGGAGACAAGATTGTAGTCCTCTGTAGTGTTAAATCTAAAGATGAACATCCCCCCTGGCATAGTTGAGACAGAGATAGTTCCCTTAATTTTCCATCTGGTCGTACACCATCTCCGGACCATATCTATGGTGGTTCAAAAAGTGACAAATCTACCAACCAGGGAAACTTATAGTGAAGCAGAGATGCCTTCAACCACACCATCTCAGGGCCAAATTCCCCAACCGAGAAAATATGGGGTGCAGAGGTGTCAGTCGACTCTTTCCCCAATACCACCAATTTTGAGCCCCCCCACCAGGCCCTCATTGACTTCCGTCACAATCTTGGGGCAAGAATCCCCACCATCCAGACACTGCGGAGGAGCAGATCCCCCAAATGTGGAAAATGATGGATCCACAGATCTGGGGGCCACACAATTGTCGCTGCCATTACTACGAGAAAGCACAAGGAATAGGTCCAGGTAGAGGACCTCTGTGCTCCCCTGGAGCCCTGAGGGAGCTGAGGACGAAGCAAGCATTCAAAGAAAAAATGAGCGGGAAAGTTGCAGAAGTTGTAGAGCTCAAACTTTTCTCTTTCGACTAGGGATATTGTTAAACATGTATGCATGATACATTGTTATTTATTCACGAAACAATGCATTAATCTTGGATGCTATCAAAAATATTATAGATGATTACTCTTCCTCTTCAGGCCAGCTAGTAAATGTTCAAGAATAAAGAATATAAATGTTGCCTCCACTTCTAGCTTATAGTTAGAATATAACATGATTTGCATGTAAACAAACAAAAAAATAGAAACATTTGATTTATATTTCATTTGAACATTTGAAAAGATAACAATTGACATTTAAAAAATGAAATAAATTAGAATTTAGGTTTAGTTTAGAATATAAAATGGTTTGCATAGAAAAAATTAAAAAAATATAGAAGGGTTCCATTTTTATCTAAATATAGTTTTACATTTTTTAATTATTAAGATGCTACATTGCTACAATGTAAGATGTATTTTAAAATCTACATCTATATAATTAAATTATTTATATCAATAATTATATGTAATCTTAAGTTTAATATCAATAAAAAAAACAATAATACAACTATATATCAACCCTAACCCTAATAAGCATGCAAAAATATTTAAATATGTTATTGTTTATTTGCTACTATAAGAAATAATTATTTTTAAAATGTAAATCAAATGAAAGAGATTTTTTTCTCAAAGATGCTACAATTACTTGGCAAGATTTATTTATTTATTTATTACAAATAAGATAAAAGTATACATATATATTAAAATATATTATTATTTTGGTTTCGTATATAATAAATCATTGTCTTTATAGTGTAAAATCAAATGAAACATAAATTTTTGTTCCTAACATACCACAATTAGGTGGCAAGATTCTTTTCATTTATTTATTACAAATAAAATTGAAGCATGTATA
>JAGRRI010048113.1:0-10962 GCA_018584345.1 Thuja plicata | reverse complement strand
ATATATATATATATATATATGGTATGCCAAACTAGGCCTTAAGTGGCAATGAAAATTAAAAAAACCAGGGTTAGAAAAGTTGACCTAAAAATTTGGACAAGCTGTATATCTTATATAAAAAATGTGTGAGATGAGAATATGTAGAAAATTGAATCTAGTTTCTAAGCTACTATCCCTTCTTTAAAAAAAAATATTCTATATGGTGAAATTTTAAATTTCAATGCAATAGTATGAAAATTTCAGGAAAAATATAAGAAGGTGTATGTCTGACCACCTTAAACATAATCAAATGATAATTTTTTTTACAAGATTCTAGATATAAGTAGTAGACTCATTTTCATATGTGACGCATATTTTTTTGTAATTTTTTTCCAAGTGAATAATTAATTATGATTTTTCTACTACAACTTTTCCAGAATATAATAAATCTTGTGTCTGACCACCTTAACTTAGTCTAAAATTCATCAAATTGAATTTTTTTTAGTTTTTAATTGTAGTAGGAAATCCATAGAATGTGACTCATGTTTTGGATTTAAAAAATGTTATACCATTTGAAATTTATAGTTATTTTTCAATCAGTCTATCAATTAGGACTAAAAAGATAAGAAGTAGGCGTATGTCTGACCACCTTAAACACAATCAAATAATAATATTTTTTTAGTAGATTATAGATATAAGTAGTGGATTAATGTCCAGATGTGACACATATTTTTTTGTAATTTGTTTCCAAGTAAATAATTAATTATGATTTTTCTTTGACAACTTTTCCAGAATATAAAAATTCTCGTGTCTGACCACCTCAACTTAGTCTAAACTTCATCAAATTGAATTTTTTTGTTTTTTCTTATAGTAGGCGAAGCATAGAATGTGACACATATTTCAAATTTGAAAAATGATATACCATTTGAAAGTTATAGATATTTTTTAATCAGTCTACCAATCAGGACTTCTTTTTTACATCGCCACTTTTTGGCATACCATGATCCTGCACACACACACACACACACACATGCACATGCACGCGCACGCACACACACACACACATATGAACTATAACTGATTGAATGTTTGAAGATGATAAGTTGATGATCACTGAGCTGCAAAAGTGAATGCAAGACATTAAATCAGTTAATGTATTATATTGTCATTAATGTTAACTTTATATGGTTTGATTGTTCATACACATATTATCATAACCTTGAAGATATGATGAGACAAATTTTATGTGGTTGGTAAAACATAAAAAGTCTGTATACACCGAGTGACAATGAAAATTGAGTAGTTCACAGTGTATACCAAGCAGAGCATTGATATTTCAAATGTGTCAAATGTGTATATGTTTCATTGCATTGATATTTTGTTTTACAAATTATTGAAACTAGATTGGTCGGTTAACTCTAATTTTATTTATTTCTACTCAGTAAAGTATAGAAAAGATAAACAATATATCTTACCGAGAAGCTTATATTTGTTAAAGTTATTTATGGTATACATCTTGATGACAATGGGACTATAAGATAACTGAAGGTATTATATAGGAGAGATAAGTTTTTTGTTGGATGTTTTGGAATAATTATTATGGCCACTGATTCATTCCCCCTCTGAGTTATTCTAACAATTGGTATTAGAGCTTTGGTTCTTGGAAAAGTTTAATGGCACCTAAGCTAAATACCACAAGATGAGTAAAAGGGATGTGCCTAAGTTGAACAAAGACAACTCTGCATCATGGAAAATAAGGATAAGACTTCATCTATTTGGTATTGGAAATAATTTTACACAACACTTGGATATTGAATATGTTGCGCCTACTGGACCTCTAACTGTTGATAAATTGAGAGAGAAAAATGAACACAATTATATGATGATAGAACTTTCTTCTTCAGTAACTAATGCTGAATTTGAAGATGTGAAATTGTGCACCTCTGCAAAGCAAATGTGGGACAAAATCAAGTTAGTACATGGAGGAGATACCAATGTGCTAAGAGCTAAAACTGAAATCCTAAGAGGAAAGTTTGATGACCTGAGAATGAAAGAAGGAGAGAACATCACTAAGTACAGTGACATAACCAAAGAAGTTGTTAATGCTATTAGTGGAGTAGGAGGAGTACTTGATGAAGAAATAGTTGTAAGGAAAATTATGAGAACCTTACTGCCTATTTATGCTATTAGAGTATCTGCAATTCAAGAAATGAGAGTAGTAGCTCTAGTAACAATGTTACTCTTGATAGTTTAATTGGTAGACTTGTTTCATTTGAGATGAAAATCTATGACAACAGTGTCTTACCTACTATTGACTCTACATTCAAGTCTTCTCTGAAAATAAGAAAATATAGTAACAAAGACAATATGAGAAATGATAGTGACAGTGATAGTGATGAACAAGAACTTGATGAACTTGAAGCACTAATGGCTAGGAAATTACATAGAGGTAAAGGAAGATATAAAGGTAAATTACCATTGGTTTGTTTTAATTGCAAAGAAATTGGACATTTTATTGCTAGATGCCCTAATAAGAGAAAATATGAAAGAAACAATGAAAATCTTATAAAAACAAGAATGACAGAAGTGATGATCGAGACTAAAAAATAAACCGACACTCTGACATAAGAGATAACCCAGATTACAAGGACAAAGGCAAGAAGTCTTGTTACCTAGTTGAGAACAAAGCTGGAAATTCTGATACTAATTCTAATGAAGATATTGAGGTAGTATTTTTTTCTATGAAGCATGATTTAGACGAAGAAGAAAGGTATGTTGAAACAAAACTCATATATAAAGTTAGAAAAAATGATGTCTCGATTATTGATAGTGTTTGTACTAATCACATGAATGGAGATAAAGAAAATTTTGAAACCTTTGAATATTATAATGGTACATCAGTTAGGATGGGTAATGACTCACCTTTCCCAGTTGAAGGAAAAGGTACCATCATGTTGAATAGTCTGATTAGATGTGAAAATCCATTTTGGGTGAATGGAATTAAATATAATTTATTGATTGTTTCACAGCTGAACAAACCAGGACCCCAAGTTTCATTTGAGAATAAAAGGCAATGATATATAATGGAACAAGAAAATTGATCGATACTGGTGAACAAACAAAAGGTAATCTATTCTATCTTTATAATATTGAGACTACTTGTTTACTGGATAGAAATGAAGACATTTGATTGTGGCATAAAAGGTTATGAAATGTGATTTTTGACAACATGGTTAAGATAAGTAAGAAAAGAAAAGTAAGAGTCTTACGAAGTATTTCAAAGCCCGACCATGTTATGTGCAAGAATTGTCCAATAGGAAAAATGAAAAATTCTAGTTTTAAGAGAAAAACCGACACATCTAATGCTATTCTGGAGTTAGTCCATACTGACTTATGTCAACCAGTGAGAATAAAGAGCTATTATGGTGATAGATACTTTATTCTATTTGTTGTTTCCTATTCTAGGATGATGACCGTCATGTTCTTAAAAGAAAAATATGAAGCATTTAAGATTTTCAAATGGTATAAAGATAAGGTTGAAAGAAAAAGTGGAAAAGAACTAAAATGTTTAAGATTAGATAGAGCAGGAGAATTTATTTATGATGAATTCACTAACTCTTGTAATAAGCATTGGGTTACAGTCTGATTAGATGTGAAAATCCACATTGGGTGAATGGAATTAAATATAATCTATTGAGTGTTTCACAGCTGAACAAACCAGGACCCCAAGTTGCATTTGAGAACAAAAGGCAATGATATATAATGGAACAAGAAAGTTGATCGATACTGGTGAACAAACAAAAGGTAATCTATTCTATCTTTATAATATTGAGACTACTTGTTTATTGGATAGAAATGAAGACAATTGATTGTGGCATAAAAGGTTATGAAATGTGATTTTTGACAACATGGTTAAGATAAGTAAGAAAAGAAAAGTAAGAGGCTTATGAAGTATTTCAAAGCCCAACCATGTTATGTGCAAGAATTGTCCAATAGGAAAAATGAAAAATTCTAGTTTTAAGAGAAAAACCGACACATCTAATGCTATTCTAGAGTTAGTCCATACCGACTTATGTGGACCAATGAGAATAAAGAGCTATTATGGTGATATATACTTTATTCTATTTGTTGATGCCTATTCTAGGATGATGACCATCATGTTCTTAAAAGAAAAATATGAAGCATTTAAGATGTTCAAATGGTATAAAGCTAAGGTTGAAAAAAAAAGTGGAAAAGAACTAAAATGTTTAAGATTAGATAGAGCAGGAGAATTTATTTATGATGAATTCACTAACTTTTGTAATAAGCATGGGGTTACAAGACAAGTTTCTACGCTGAGAACACCACAACAAAGTGGGATTGCTAAAAGGAGGAATAGATCAATTGTTGATTATGCCAGAACACTGATGATTGGAAAAGGAATCACACAGATATTTTGGAGAGAAGCTGTAAGTATTGCTATCTTTACACTAAACCGGGTTCAATTGAAGAAAGACACAACTAAGACACCTTATGAGCTATGGTATGGATACACACCAAATGTGAGTTACTTTATAATTTTTGGAAGTCAATGTTATATACTGAAAGATGGTAGAAATGGGAAACTTGACTCTAAAAGTGACGAAGGAATATTTCTAGGATATTATACTAAAAGAAAATCTTTTAAATGTCTGAACAAATATTCTAACAAAATCATTGAGAGTGTGAATGTTAAAGTGGATGAATTTACATATAAAAAGGATGAGGAAAGAAAAAATGAACGTAAAGATTACAATAGATTTGTCTACATTGAAGAACCTGACACCTTTCCTGAGAAACATAACAATGCAACCGAGTAATAGGCTGCACACACCAAGAATCAGAAAAATGATCACAATGCTGAACTGAGTAATGAAGATCAAAATGAAGAACATGTTGGAAATACAATAATGGGAAAGCAAGATACTGAGAGGGGGGGTGGATCAAATCTTCAAATTTAAACACTTAAAACAAATTGATCCACATTCATACATATATGAATCTAATGTAATCTTAGATAGCATCCACACAATGAAATAAATAACACATAACACAATAACTTGGTAACCCAGAAACCCAAATAGGTAAAACTGGGGTGGGGATGACACCCACAAAATTATCCACTACTATAGTAATAAATTGTACCTATTAAGGTTACAAATTTTGATTACAAAATGTAATATACCCTGTTAAAGGTCTGCAAGGTTAAGAGCTTAAGATCATTACAATCTACCTTGTGAAAGGATTTTAACTTACAATAAAGTAAACACTCTGTTAGGAGATTTAAGAAAGGTCTGCTAGAACCACTTTGTTAAGAGATTTTCACCTGATACAATGATTAGAATGTCTCAAGTATTGATCCTTCATTATGCACTCTGATGCTGATGACAGATCTCCTCTTTCAAGTACCTTCTATGATCTCATAATCTGATATAACTTTACTCTACTGTTCACTGTGTTCTCACTCTTCTTGATCTCTGCTTCTTAGCAAAATAACCCTCTGTGCATTTTACTTCTAAAATGTAGTAACTAGAAAATTCATCTATTCTCTCTTCACACACAAAAATAGGGTTTAGAAGCAAACTAATATACCTGTTCAGATCTGATAGTGAGATCTAGATCAATGATCAAGATCTAATACCCATATCTTGATGGTATTACAATTAATGTTTTACAATGATTCATGCATAGGATAAAACAATTAAATGCATAACTAACTCTGTAGAAGAATATTAAATGCATACATAAGTTAGCCCAAAAAGCTTATATAAGTCAGCCAGATCACTTATCCTCAAAGTTTGTATCATTCCAGACATGTATACAAAAACTATCCTGCTCAGCACTTGACTGTCTGTCGCTCAACACTTAATATCTCTGTATCCTTCTTGGCTCAGAAATTTAACTCGGCTCGACAACGTAACTAGGAAAACTGAAAACTGCTCGGCAATGTTGCTTAGCCTTGCATAGTTTTAGCTTGGCCATAGTGATAACCAACTAAAAATGCCTAAGTGAATGACTAAGTGTTGGTCATTAATCATCAACATAAGTTAGAGATTAACGATCTCCCCCTTTGATATTAGTAACAAAAACACTTATCATTACTTCCATTCATTTTATCAAAATATTGCCTAAGTATACAAAGTACTCCCCCTAGGAATATACTCAGAATAATATACAAGTTTACATGCCTCCAAAAAATTTATATACGAGTGTACCTGTACTGTACTGATGTATCATACTATACCCTTTAATACTTCATTACCATCTTCCCCTTTGTTTTTGTCACTGATTGTTGGTGGGGTTATGTTGTACTTATCCAAAAATTGTTTATGAAGCTGCAGGGTGGATTCAAATGTAGTATCCTAGCTTTCTTTTGCAATCTTCATAACTTCCAATTTAATTTCTAGCTCGACAGCTAGAATCAGTAAACTTTCTGCAGTTGATAGATTTACACTGCTCTGTGATAACTCCTTTGCTTTTGAAAGTTATTTCTATATTACCTCCAAGTGAGGCAACAGGCTTATCTGAATAGTTATCAATTTGGCCCTTATTTGACCATCTTCAGCCATAAGCTCGGCTATTCTACTTTGTGCATTTATCAACTTATTAAAATGTAAAGAACTAGAGGTAGTATCTTTACCTAAAGTAGTACCAGTTGATCTCAAATCTAACTTTAGCTTCTCAACAAGCTATAGATTATCCTTTGTGAAAAATTCAACATCACATAATTTTTTGTACAAAGAATAAACATTGGCTGTAACTTTCTCTAAAGTTTCTACAATAATAGAAAGTTCAACCTATTTTTTTGCTATCTCTTCTAAGATTTTCTCTAGAACTTTGCTCTCAAATATTCTCTTGGACCATTGTAGAAGCTTCTCATTTTTGTCTATCTCCTCATCTGTTACTTTCTATACAATGTTGACTAGCTGATCAATGATTGGAGCTTGAGGTGTTCAATCCTCTAAGTCAAAATCCTTTGTAAATATGTCTTTGATGTCATGCAACACCTGCTTTTTCTTTTGTTCTATCTTCAACTCTTCCTGTATCTTCTTCCTCTTAAGAAATTCTTGAAGAGTCCCTATTTGTTCAAAAGATAACTCATTGGGATCCCATTGTGGAATCACAATGACTTCATCTAATGTGACATCTAAAATCTGAGACTTCTTCTTCAAGATTTTCTTCTTCTTTAATTCTGGAGAACTTATGATGGGAAACATAATATCTTTCCCTTTGACAGTGTCAATGTCCAATGTCTCTTTTAATTATGTCAATATTGTCTGGGGGTTCGACATACTCCTAGTTTTAGAACTAGTGGGAGTGGATGATGTAGAATGTGGTAGATCAACCAACACTTGCATTGCCTCTTCTTCTTTAGGATCATCAACTGTATCCTTCATCCCTACTCCACTATCTAAAACTATTTTCACAACCTCTAAAATAGGTGGATTCAGTGAAGTTACCTCTTGTTCATTTGTTTGCTGGTTCTCTTCACTTTTTTGATCATTGACAACTTCAATTATTTCATCAGATGTTGTGGAATTTTATTCTTCAGTATTAGTTGCCTTAATAGGTGATTCAGTGTCTTTACCACTCAGCATCTCTTGTTCCTCAGCATTCAAATTGCTTGGATCATCAACTATAAAATCCATAAGACTATCTACAGTCAGATCAACAGAGTTTGTTGTTTCTAATGCATCTTTGGTTTTGTCCTGTTCTATGGAAATTTGATCTTTTGTTACCTGTGGTTCAGGGGTAGTCTTCACTTCAACTTCTTTTGTCTTTTTCTCAGATGTCCCTTCACCAGGTTTCTTGTCTTTTGGAACGATCATTCCAAAGATCTCTTTCCAAATCCTTGTGCTTTGCTTTACTACACCTTCGATATCATTCTCCAGAACAACATAGCCTCTAAGTTTAGGAACAAACCTACTCTTGTACTCCTCAATAAATTTGACTCTTTTCTTTGAGGTGAGCTCAGGTATTACTTGGGCTAGAGTTCCTTCCCTGATTTGTCTTTCTGTGGCAAGTGCAAATTCCCATTTTCTTGACAGAAAATCATAAAGTTCATCTGGCACATGATTTCCTATCTCTGTAGGAGTTAATTTGAAAGTACTCATCTTGTCCAAGAGTGCTTCCTGTACTTTGTGCCTATCTGATATTTTCAACTTTTCATACTTAATGAACTTAAATGTTGCTAACCCTGTTAAATTCCTCAAAGTATCACATACCTCATCAATACTTGCTGGTTTCTTGAATTGAGCTTTAGGTATGTTGTTGGGTTCATCATTTTATGTCGTCTCCTCATCACTATCTGTCCCCAAATTTAATCTCCTTCTTGGTCTTTTTGCTGGCTTACTCGACTCAGCCTTAGGAGCAACCTTTGCTTCCTTTCCAGAACTACTTTCTGCAACTTTCCTTTTACCATACACTTTTTTTTTCACTTCTACTAGGTAAGTAACATTAGATGCTCTTGTCTTGGGATGATTAGCTGCAGGAGGTGTAAACTTGGGTTTTTCTCTACTCGGCTTGGTTACTATAACAATTGATGGTTTCTTTCCCTTAGCTTTCTTAGTAACCTCTTCTGATGCACTTACTTCCTCCTCTATAGAAATATCCTCACCTTGTCCAGTGGTCAAGCCTAAAGGTGCATCCTCATGTTCTTCATCACTACCTAAGCCAACCATTTTCTTCAAGTTTTTCACAATCTTCTTTCTTTTCCTCTCCATAGTTCCTTCATTCAAATTTCTAGAAATTTTAGCCTTAGCTTCATCAAAATTTTGAAATCTCTCTGTTGTAGTATCAATTGACTTGGCTAGGAGTGCAGTGATGGTAGCTGATGCTTCAACAATATTGATTTCATATGGAAATGGTTCTAAGCATGTTATCCTAGGAGTCGCTGCCTTGATATATGTATTATCTGTATCAACTAGAAAACAAATTTATTCATAGTGCTTCTCCACTAGTGACTTAGGAATCCTAGTCCTTAATCTCATTCTCTTCTTGAATTCTACAAAATAGCTCCCCATAATTCTATTGAAATTACTCCCTAGTTTCTTAATACATTCACTAATCTGAACTATTATGGGCCTATCCTTTTTCAAAACAATATTTGCCAGTATAGTAAATGTATCTTGAATGTAGAAAAATATACAGACTAGTAAAGAACCAAACTTACATGATGAGCTCTTAGCCTTTCTGATTGATGCTAGGTTCTCAGCTAATTGTGTTTGTTGTAGCTCGGCAAGATCATATGTGTGACTCTTCTTCACAATTTTCCATGCCTGATCAATGGCTGTACAAGGAACACTATCCAATCTGCTAGACTAATAGAACTTATGTGCTATTACTCTTACTCCAAAATCAAGTTCTAGGTCAATAATTGTAGAGATAGTCATACCTCTATTATTCCATACTACTCCAGTGTTCAATGTAATTTCTTCTTTGTTGTTGTCTCTCATTGTCTGTTTCCCATTCACTATAGGATATCAAGTCACTCGATGAATCATGCTTTTGGTGATCTTGACTGGTCCATTATCTAGCCACATACACATGTCATGAACTCGGCTAAGGATAACCATAATCCATTCATCTTTGAAACCTTGGGGAAAATCTAGGGCACGAGTTAACCCTTTATTGGCTAAATGTTTGAATTCTGCCTTCAGAACTCCATTTTCACACAATTTGTTGTAGGATTTCCTTAATTCACTATCTCCTACTTCTCCAATATTAACCATATAACATGATCGTACATCATGAATCATGAGTACCTTGGGTGGAATGGATGAGAGGGCTCCCATTAAATCACTCTGTATCACACTTTCAGGAACGGATCAAAAGTTGAGAGGTTCACATTCATCACTCCGTATCAACTGAATTTGTTCTGGTTCTACCTCCATACTCTTAGCTGGTGTGGAAGAACTTGTAGCCATGATCTTGAAATTAGGGTTCGAGAGATGTAAAATAGTGTACCTCGACAAGTAGCTCTTCACACTGTTCACCTTAGGACTACCGACGACACACTGGTGAAATCTTTGTAGCTAACTTCATTAAGATCAATTCTGCAAATTACTTCAATCGCTCTATAAATAGTAAAAATTGCAAGGTAAACGTGAAATGTCAACTATTCATCCTTTATAAGCTTCAAAAGGTCAAGGTAGGTGAGCAATGAATGTTCTTCATGTTGAGTTAGTGCAGGCTAGCTGTCCTCAGCTTTAACACAACTTGCATCCCACTCAGCTCACTAAACTCGGCCTTCACAAAATTCACTCAGCCAACAAAACTCAGCTTTAGTGTCCATGAATAGTACTCGGCACCTATTAGTGCAATTGACTCATCTCGGCATTTGTCTTCAAAAATATGTCCTGGTGCATCTTAACATATGCAAATATGGACTTTTGTATATTTCATGTTAGGAACTGATGTAAGATAAGAATTTTAAATATAGTTCCTTACATACTTCTTTCTCTTAGTTGGAGATGATGTGATCACTTGATCCATTGGATTTGGTGACTGTTATTCACTGAATTTGCGCCTCTGATCTCAAGCTCTCTTGGTCTTGATAATCCAGTATAACAAGGGAATCATCTCCAGGTTATGGGACCTATGCTAACTGAGATGAGACCTCCAGGTTCTAGGCTGGTTCCTCTTGGATAATCACCTTAATTTTCTTCTCAAAAAGGAAAGTAAATCTTTTGAGGGAAAGGGATAGAAGGATTTCTTGAAAGGGAAATGACTGTAAGCAAACTACCTACTAGGTGATGCACCGAAATTGGCATGGAAACATAACACACAGAAGATAAACCCCTGGGTCAACTAAATTTGAATTGTAAGTAAAACACAAGTCCCCTGTATAGGCATGCATAAATATTTCATAACCAGGTCATGAGTAAACTAGTTAAAAGGAAAGACTTCTTCACAGTTAACAGCTTTAAATAGTAAAACACTAGTTACAACCTGCAAGCAGACATA
>JAGRRI010048107.1:0-16090 GCA_018584345.1 Thuja plicata | reverse complement strand
AAAATATAAAATATGAAATAAGTTTTGATGTAAAATATAAAATATAAAATTTATTATAAAATATAAAATATAAATTCTAATGTTAAATATAAAATCTAAAACATAGACCTCAATAAAAATTAAAGTATTTTAAAAAAAGCAATCCTCTAATGTGCTATGCAATAAAATTCCACTAGATGTTGGTCGCATGTAGTGCAATATTAATTCACACTGTGATAATGAGTTTGAAGAAAATTTATAGCATGATAATGAGGTGCAAGAAAATTTGTGTTGTATGACATTATTCTTGTAGAATAATCTAATTCTACTTAGATAAGGTATTGAGACTCATTATCACAAGATACTATATAAAACCTTGATCATAAAGAAGCATTTGTTTTGACAATGTATGGCCCCTCATAATTGGTTAGATACAAAGTATGCAAAGAATTGAAGGATATAAAAATTGAATAAATATGTTGGCATATAAGCATTAGGAAGGCATATAATGCTCAAGTTTAATTTCAAATAAGAAGATAGCTCTAGAAGAAGGATACATAAATTTTGACATATAAATGACAATATGGTGGTAAAGAAGATAATGACATGATGTGGCTTATATTATCATAACATAATAAATACTAAATGTGATGAAGCAATTTGGATCATAAGATAAAGCATTGATAACCATAAAACTATACATGCATAGAGATGATAAGGATCATGCAATATGGAATCATAACATCAAAATGTGTAAGCATCAGTGATTGCAAGATATGAAAATGACAAGAAGCAAAAACATGTAATCATCTTAAAGATAAGTGTAATATAGCATGAAAGTAGCATTATAATTGTCATCATAAATCATGTTGAATGATAAAATAATTAATATGATGTAAAAAAAGTATCAATGTGGAACATAAAAAGTAGAGGGGTTAAAAGTGCAAAGTCCAAGAAAAGATATGAAAAAAATAGATCCCAACCACATAACACGAAAATGCAAACAATTACTTAATTTTCTTTACTTTATGTTTACACAAACCCGAAGTATGATTTAGAGTGTAGCTTAGGGAATGACATGAATAATTTAGTCATATTTTTCAAATTTATGTAACATTAACACATTACCCACTTTCATGTCTTCAATATTTAATATTAAATATTTAGAGGATTGCTAACTATTCATATCTACCACAAAATAATTATACAAAGGTTCTTTAAATGTTGTGAATATTTCACACCAATAATATAAGAAATTAAAAAATTCAACATTTAACTTTTGTATATTTGTTCTATGATAACTTTTCATGATTCACCAACAAATTTAACAATGCATCTCATTTTATTAATTACGTTTTGATTCATACTCACAATGTGCTTATTTGGAAAGAACAATTTGACATTTTAGTTTTCACGAATTTAATTTTAGTTTTCAATAATTATTGCAAAAAATTATACGATGCATTTTATAGTATATAAAATGTGCATTTCTCTCAAAGTTGTTCAAAATATTTTTTTTTTCAAAAAAAGAGATATAATCTCTAGGTACACACAAACTACAAAATAATCACTTTGAATGTCTTGTAGTCCATTCTTATTTAAGGATCAATGACATTAATATCTCAGATTTACATGTCATAAGTTACATTACTTATAGGTGGATTATAATTGTGAGCTTGGAGATCATATGTGCAAACCATGATATAGCTGGTGAGTCGGTCTTCCTTCATGCAGAACAGATAGAGCAATTGACCCAATTCGCACCAAATACTCTGATCCACATGTAGGCTCAAATGCAATTGAAAAATCACCCAAACTAACTCGACAAAGGATACTATTTGGGGTAAGGCCATAGGAAGCCCCAAAAATAAAACCAATTAAAAGTTTTGCATTCTGATATGGATACATTATTACAATAGCTATGAATTTCAGCATATATGCCTTCTAAATATTGTATTTATTGTAAATTAAAAAACTTTATATTACCTCATTTTGCCTTATAAATCAATTTACATAAAGCCTCCTATCAACATCACACTTGTGCCTCTTTAGGTGCAAGCACTAGTAATTATTAAAATAAATAAAAATACTTATCATTATTTAATTATATATTTATAAAAGACTTATAATTATTTAATCATATTGGATTTTTTTTTTTTAATAAGAAACAATTTGCAAATAGGATAGCAAGCTAAGTGGGCTTAACCTTGGATAAGTGACCTTCCGGGAAAAAAGCCCAATGCTTCACCCTTGTCATAGGTTCTTGTAAACTACTACTCATGAAACATGGGTCAATGAGTTTGACTTAAAACTACACACTTGAATCCTATAGCAATAACACAATAAATTATATGTAAATTTTTAATAAAATTTAATTTAATTTTCATTTTATTAATTTTTTTTTGATGGGTAATGGGCCGAAGCGAGATTTTAATTATTATTATTTGTTCAAATTAAGTAGACTCAAACCCAAGACCTCCCAGATTAGAGGCTCACAACTTTACCATTGTGTTGTAGGTTGTTGCCTAATTATTTTATTAATTATTATATTATAACATATATTTAAATAATTTATTATTAAAAATATTAAAAAATATAATTTCAAAAACAATTCTATTTATTAAAGACTTGCTATAATTTTCTTATATGTATATTTTTAAATTTAAATTTTAATATTAGTAAAATTTTCATACAATATATTTGTTAAAATTACTAAACTATATATTATATGTTATAATATAATAATTATAAAAAAAATATTAAAAACTTGAACATATAAATATTATTAAAAAATTAAAATATAAAATAAACTATTAATATATTATATTGTTATTTTACTAACATAATCTTTAGAAAAGTAAAAAATAAGAAATTAAAAAAAAATTAATTTTAAAAAAATTGTTACATAATTGTTCTTTTTTTATCAAAATAAGTTTCTTACATTGCGTCGGTGAAATTACATAAAAAAAATAATAGAAGTATGAAAATTTTAATTTTAATTTTAAAAAAAAATGGTCTTTTCCTTAATTTAAAATTGTATCATATATTTTGTATTTCGCTAACAATAATGGTATAGTTTCTGTGACCCTACAGTGATATGATTGCCATCACCTGCATAGTAGTGACATGCATCTAGCCATATCAAATCATATGGCTGGATAGCCGGTGCCCATTATTAGATCTTGGTTAGGTGATTAGGTGCTCTTTACAACTTTCTTGGGAATAATTGTAGGAGTTATGTTATGAATGTCTCCCTATTAGGTGCTTCAAATGTGCAAAGGTGGGCCATTTGGATAGAGAATGTTTTGTGAATGTTGATGGCCTCAACACATGTAGGGATGCGAGTAGGGTAGGGATTTCCAATGCTAGTGAGGTAGTTACGTCATTCCCTAGTCACTAAGATTTTCCTCTCTAGTTAATTTGTAGATGAGGACCCAAAATGAAGTGCATGAGGTTGAAGTTCCTCTTCCTTTGTAACTGGTCATTATGGGGAAGGATTTAGGGGACCGACTAGATGACCCTGCTACTTCTTTGTTTTTGGGTCTGGCTATATATAATTCCACTACTAGGGGGAAGTATCAATCGGTAATGGATCTTCATAGGTTTCCTAGATCTAGTGGAAAAAGAAGCACACTCAAGATGGTTTAGATGAAAGGGAGGGTCATTGTGGTAAATTTTGATAAATTCTAGGGAGGATGAGGAGCTTCTCAGAGGATGTTTTAGTTATCAATAATATTCCACCAGAACAACTAAGAGGGGGGGAGTGAATCAGTTGTGTAAATAATATTTAAACTTTAACTTTAAACAAAATTTAACTGTAATTATGAACACATTAACAACAACACCATAACACAATCATTTGTTCTCGAGGAAACCCTTTTAAGGGAAAAACTCCGGTGGGAATTAACACCTACAAATAATGCATTAAAAGTATAGTATCCTTGTTAGGAGATTTAGCCATGTTAGGAGATGATTATTACCTACAATACATAGTCCCTGTTAAAGGACATAGCTTGTTAGGAGTCAAGAGAAACAATAGGCTCACTACCTAAAGAAGGTTAAATCGACCCTCAGTATATACTATCCAAAATACATATATATATAAGATATACAATTTAATGAACCGACTGATAGCAAAAACTTTGCTAAAATAGTTACAATAAAGTTCTTCGGTCACAACCACTACTCTACATCTAGCAGACTTCGCAGATACAAGCTCGCAGCTTCCACACATTTTTATTTCATCACACTCTCCACAAAAGAAAACAAATTTCTTTTATACAGGTTTACAATAAGAAATTAGGTCGGTCAATTAAGACTTCCCCAGTGCACAAATAATTACATAACCCCTAGCTAAGATACACACGATACCCATAACAACTAAACATCAATTACTGTTGGGATTAATGGGAAGTGTGTACTAAGAGGGGAGGGGTGAATAAGCACCTCTAAAACTTGTGTATCCTTTAATCAATTAACCTTTGTGTAATCAATTGTCTATCCATCCATCTGATCTATACTATCTTGATGTGAGTTATATCAATTCATAAAATTAACATACATGTGAACATTCATAGAAACATTCATGAAAGTAATTGACACATAACACAAGATATGATATCATAGAAAACTCCTATTAGGAAGTAAAAACTATGGTGGGGATGACACTCACAAAATATTCACTATCTGCAGATTGGAAGGGGCCGGTTAAGGCTTACAATTTGATCACTTCTGATGATCTACCATGTTAAGAGTATCAATGGAGACCTGTTAAAGTCTACTCTGTTAAGATCTTTAGCAACTCTAATGAGTGTGCACTCGGTTAAGAGATTTATAGTTGGACTATTAAATCCATCTTCCTTGAAAGGATTTTTACACTTTGCTCCACTTGTTAGAATGATTGAAAATTACAATTTGACCTGGTATATGCAATCTCCTATTGTTGATATAGCTCCATTTAAGTTTACATGAATATGATTATCACCTAATGTGATTGAGTAATACCTCTGATTCTTGGTAGCCTCTTTTCTTGGTTCTTGCAAACCAAATTCACCTCTTGCTATTCTGGTTCTTGAAAATTTCAATCTAATCTATAGATGTGCTCATTTGCTTCATTCATTCTTTCTTCTATATTCACATCCTTGTATAATGAATGATTGCATCATCTATTTATAAGATGGATTGACTTGATTAAGTTTCATGAAAAACAATGTTAACTCTAAGATTAGGTTTACAACTTTTACCTAGATCTCCTAATCTATGCGTTTTAAATCAGTTAGACTGATTAAAGCACTTACATTCATGTTTCTTGTCCCTAAAGAAATGGTTTTAAAAACAAATCAAGATTCTATAAATAGAACATGACTACTTTATCTGACATTGAATTCATATCCACTTTTTGCGGGCTGCAACTGACTCTCAGTTTCTGATGGTCGGTTATGCTCTGAAGTTAGTTGACTGTCTTTCTGGTTCCTTGCTTGAACTGTTCTATCAGTTTTCTCTTTGACTGTTCTTTTGGTTTACACTATATCTTGCATGATGAGTTCCTCTGTCAGTTACCTCTTTATCCTTTCCACTTTGGAATTTTAGTGTACACGCAAAGTTGTGTTGTCGGTTCTCTTTGTACTTAGCCATTTTCAGTGATCTCTTGTATCTGATTTTCAGTTTTCTCTTTGTCCTATCTTTCAGTGTATGCTTACCGAAAGTGTTGTTTGCATATTAATTGCAAATTAATTTCATCAATCTCCCCCTTTGACATTAGTATCAAAAAGTGATATGTGTTAAATACTAACAAAATGTTAAGTATATACAACATATATAATCCTTAGTCATTTCATGACTCCCCCTATGTATATGCCGATATATCTCCTTTTTCGGTAGTACTATATAGTTGCCTATCTGTACATATCATATATTTCCCTCTGTACAATACATATCATTTTCCCCATATGAATATACATATCATTTTTCATCTGTACAGTATAGTACTACATTTCATTTTCTGCCTTTTTTGATATTAAGGGCAAAGTTGAATACCTTATAGCTTATAAAAAATGTGGGAGGGTGAAGACTTCATGTCTTCTATCATTTTCTCCTATTGTTATTTTAAGTTCTCCAGAGCCATGTGCTCGAGTGTAATGTTGGGGTGCATATCATAGATGTTGTCTGCTAGAGACATCTCAGGGGTTTCTATCAGTTGCCTTGCTGAACTGATATGCTGTTGAAGCAGTGTCAGATTTGGTAGAAGTTGAGCTTGGAGCTCGGTAACTTCTTCCTTGAAGTGTGTCTCTGCTTCCCACAGTTCCTACCTTAACCTTTTTATTTCAATGATTTTCTCATAATGCAGCTTTAGTGCATTATCTCCATCGGTGGTTAAGCTTTGAGCACTGTTAGCTAGATCTGTATTTCACTTTTCTATTTTGTCACTATTTTCTTTAGTGAAATTTTCTAGTGTGCTTAGTTGTTGAATCAAGGAAATTTCTTCAGTGATAATTGGATCTAATTCAGTAATGAATTTTGAAAGCTTTACCTTGTTGACTGCCACTTCTTGGTTGATGTTCTCAATAATTTTCTGTTGGTACTTTAGCTCTACTCTCTCTTCTCTTCTATTTCCTTCTCTACATCAATGTTCTATGTTGTAATGACTTTGGTGAGAGTGGCTAGTTGATCAAGAATTGGCTTATTCTGATCAATATCAACATCAAGTAAAATATGTTGCAAGATGTCCCTTGTTGTTTCCAATACCATGGAGTCTCAGAATTGTTTCCTCAGCTTCTCTTGTACAATGCCTTCCTCTGGCATATTTCACTGTATTCTTTCAATGCTTCATAATCAAGTGTGGTTGGGTCACATTTTGGTCTCTCAATGATTTCATCCAAAGTGACTTCCAACTTATTTTTCTTTGATTTCTTCTTCTTTTGAATAGCACTCGAATGCAGTACCATTGCCAATTTCTCAGCTTTGTCCATTGTACTTGATGAAGTTACCTATTGTACTTCTTTTTCCTGCTTTGTATCGGTTGCAGCTTCTCAGTTTTCTCTAGACATCTCCACATTAACCTTCAGATTGTCGGTAGAAACTTTGTTGGTTTCCTCAGGAGTGCAATCTTTGGGTTTATCTCCTTCATCAGTGTCCTTATGCACTTCATCTGTCTTTGTCTCAGCATCCTTTTCTGTTGTGTTTGCATCTGCTTGCTTTGTATCTCCTCATGTAACCTGGTTAGTATTGGTTACTATGTGAATGTCTCCAATGTCCTTCTGATCATCAGTGTTGTCATTCTTTCATTCTTCCCCTACATCCTCAGGAATGCTTGTATCATTTTCAAGTGACTTGTCTATTTCTTATAGAATATTGATAGCTTGTATCAATATTGGCATGTTTCCTGGAATGTTCACCTGTGCAGTATCAACTATTGTGTCCTGCTCATTGGTTGTGTTCTTGGTAACATTGACATCTTCATCTTTATTTACTTCTTCTGCTAGCTCATCAGTAATGTCAATGATAGTGCTATCCGCAATGTTGTCCTTTGTGGTGTTTGGCCATGACTCATCTGCAACATCCATATTTTTGTTTCCGGTTGTGTCTTCTTCTTCCTTGTCTAACTCAACTGATGTATCATCTTCTGCATCTTTGATCAATATTTTTTCTTCGGTTTCCTTATAACATCTTTTTGTTGTAGGTCTTTCTCGGGGCTATCTTCCTCAATAGGTCTATTTAGAATTTTACACCATTTATTGTGGCTCTCTTTTTCAAGCTCTATTAGCCCCCCTTCAAGAAATTTGTAGGCTCTCAACTTCTATGAGAACTCCTTTTTATGTTTCTCCATCATTTCATGAATTTATTCTTTCTTAGATTCAAAATCCATGAGAGTAGCAAGTACTCTTTCTCTTATTTCCTTCTCATTTTTTAAGCAAAATGACCGTCTAGCATATAGTCTGTCCAAGAGTTCCCTTGGTACCATACCACCTTCAAATTGCATTGGTACATATTTGAATTTATACATTTTTGCTATGATGGCATCTTCCATTTTGTTATGATCTTCTGGATCTAATTTCAACCATCTTCTAATTTTAAAATTTGTGATAGATCCTGAATTGAAAATATATTTGCATACCTCATCAATGCTTTCTGGAGCTTTAACCTTTTCTTACTTTACACCTTAATCTTTCTCGGTGTCTTCAATATCTTCTCAGGTTCTGATGAGTTTCCTTATTCTTTTATTTTTCCCTCATTTTGGTGTGGCCACTTTTCTCTTGTATGTTCTAACTCTACCTTTCTTCAAAGGTGAAGGAGTTGGATCCTTAGATGTTTGGCTTCTTGTTCTAGAAGCAGTTGTGCTTCTTGTCTTCTTAGTTGGTGGAGGAGGTGGTGAATCTAAATTTGTTGTCTCAGAGTCATTCTTTTGTTTAGCTTCATCGATAGGTAGCTATCCTTCAGTTTCTTCCTCTTGTTTAGCTTCTTCATCCTATTTAGGTCAACAATATCTACTTGAGGTTCTTGACCATCTTGTCCTCTCTCCTGACAAATTTCTTTACAACTAGGCCAAATTTGATTCTAGATTTAGCCTCTTCATAAGTTTCAAACTTAGGTTGTTTCTTATCTAATGGTTCATTTAACAAAACATCAATTTATTTAGATGTGTGATCAATGTTTATCTCATATTCTAATGGTTGAAGCCATGCTATCCTTGGTACAGTAGGCCTTACATAAGTATGGTCTGTATCAACCATGAAACATATTTCATCTTTAAACTTCTCAATGAGTTTGTCAAGGATCCTTACCCTCTTCTGCATTCTGTCTTTGAATACATTAAATTATTCATCCATGACTGTCTCAAAGTTATCTCCCAATGAGGCTATGTGTTCACTAATCTGCATGGTGACCAGTTTTGTGCTATCCCATTTCACATTTCCTAACGATGGGAATGTTTCTTGAAAGTAGAAGAAAATGCACATAATAAGTGATCCAAACTTACATGTGTTTGTCTTTGCATTCCTTATAGTTTTCAAATTCTCTTCTGATTGGTTCAGTAGAAGTTTGGATAAGTCCAACTGTGTTCCCTTCTTCAAAATCTTGTAAGCTATGTATACTACACCAGATGCTATGTTGTTCATCCTGCTGGCTTGAAATAATTTGTAGCCTAAAACACATGCTCTGAATTTCATCACATCATCGATAATGGTTGAAACCTTTAGTCCTTTACCATCCCATTTGGCTCTTGTGATCTTTTTGGTCTCAACCTTGGGTGGGTGCTTTAGTTATTTTACCTTCTCGGTTATAGGGTAACCGGTGATTGCATGGATAACATCTCGGGTTATCATCTTTGGTTCATCAAGCCATAGATTGTGATTATGCATTTGGCTCAGTACTAACCGAATACACTCAGTTTTGAAGACCTTCAAGAATATTAGGGAATTAGTGAGCCCTTTCACTTGTATGTGTTTATGTTCTTCTTTTAATGATCCATCATCATTGCACATCTTCTTATAAGCTTTTTCTACCTCCAAAGCATCTATTTCTGGAATCTTGCAGTGGATGAATGATCGTACGTCTTCCAAGAGCAAAACCCTAGCTGGTATTCACTAGAATGATCTAGCATCATCGTGTTGTGAGGAAACCTCATGGTGAATCTTGTAGTTTGGTTCCTCACATGCTAAATTCTTGATGAGCTTGAACTCATCCTTCTTGGTATTTTTCAATTTCACGGTTCTTGAAGTTGTAGCCATTTTTCAGATTTAGGGCTTTCTATAAAATACGCAAAACAAAGTTGTCGGTTCTGTAGAACTTACTGTATACACCAATTGTTGTTTGTAATCTGCTAGGAGTGGCCTATGTCAAGTTGTGGTCGCTCTGTGATCCTTTCTCTTTCTTCTCAAAAATCACTCTCGTCGCTCTGCTCTAGTCATGGTGAACAATGAGTCCATTATATTGCCCTTTTATAGTTGTTTCCATAAAAAGTGTGTCATTAATTCTTACCAACTCCTCTGTGTGTGAAGACAGAGTTTGTCAGTAAAGACATTAACTTCTCTTCGGTGACAACGTGAGGTTTCAATGCAGTTGTTCAATTCTTCACTTTTACCGATGGTTTTCGGTGTTGCAAACAACTTGTTCACTTTGCTTGATTACCGATGAGGCTTAGTTTACACTAGCAACTTTGCTTTCTTTAACTGACGCTTCTCGGTAAGTGTAGGTAGTCTCAGCTTTGAGTGTATATCGATAGATTTTGGTATGTATACCCGATAGAATATTTATCATAGATTTTAACAAGTAATACCATGATGCATCTTTACTTATGCTAATTTGGCATTTTATCAACATATTATGGAGCTGATGTAGAATGATAACTTGGGGTAATATAGTTCCATACTTACTTGTTCTACTTAGGTGGGGGTGGTGATGTCACCAGATCCATTGGATGGGGTGTCACCATTTGCATTGCTCGGTCCAGCTTCATCATTGTTTGAAGCTCTTCTCCACATTTTGTATCTTTCTCTCTGGATGTCTTCAATGGTATTTCCATTGGGATATGAGTTGGCCTCTGTCATTCGATCTCTGCAGTATTTCTTGAGATGACCAACTTTATGATAGTGTAAGCATGCCATTCTAGGGTTAGTCCAGCCTCTAGACTTTTGAGTCCACTATATCATACAGTTTGCAGCAATGTGACCAAATCTTCCACATGTTGTACAATTTGTCCAAGTATTGTAATCCCATATATACTGGTTACCAACTCTTTTTGGTTGATAGGGATTTTCTTGACCTTTAGGATTCCATTCTTGCCTTTTCTTTTTCTAGCATTCTTGAGTTGTATGCCCATTCATTTTGCATGTAGGACAATATTTGTCCATGTAGGTTTCCTTCTTTGGTTGTTTCATCTCAGACTTACATTCATAAGCTTTATGTCCTTTCTTGTTACATTTATAACAGAATCCTATGAATGAAGATGTGGATTTAGGAATACATTTCATTTTGCCTCTGCATACATTTGATGTGTGGCCTTGGTTTCCACAGTGATTGCATGTCAGATTTCTTGGTTTTGGATTTGTATAGACATTTTTTTGGATAAGCTTGATTTGATGGTTTTCCATTCTCGGTAAAACCTAGACTAGTATTGTTGTTGACTCTTCATTTTCCTTCAAGAAAATCATCCATTATTTTATTGCTTTCTTTAGCTTTCTTGATAATTTCATTATGCTACTGCTGAATTCTTATTTCATGTTTCAACTTTTCATTCTCATCCTTTAGCTCACCGATAGCTTCTATTCTTTCAATGAGTTCAACATTTATTATGTTTTCCTCTTGACTCATAAGAATAATCTGATTTGTAATCTCATGGTGATGCTCTGTAATTCTTCGTATTTAAGACTCTTTTTCTTGTAGCTTTTCTGTGATCTTCCTTCTATCATCAATAGCTAGTGTTCTTTCTTTCTCAACTTGTCTAGCATTGTTCATGACATCAATCATCCTTACCATCTGTGTCTCTTGACTGATTTGTAGAGATTTAACTTGTCTAGCCAGATGTTGATTGATTTCAATTAGGCTTGTAGTTGATCCAAAAGAATCAAATAAATCTGGTATCTCTTCCTCGTGATAATCTATCTCATTACAACGAGATGCCATAATCTTTCTTTCATCTAACAAATATCTCATATTGATTCTAGCTTCTTTATACTGTTCATAGAACATCTAAATTTCTAGCTTCTTATTTTCAATATTTTTATCATGTTTGTACTTCTCCATTGTATGATCTTTTCTCTTAAGCCTTTAAGCTTTTCCAAAAAAGAGACTTAGCTCTGATACCAATTGTTGGGATTAATGGGAAGTGTGTACTGAGGGGAGGGGTGAATCAGTACCTCTAAAACTTTTGTATCCTTTAATCAATTAACCTTTGTGTAATCAATTGTCTATCCATCCATCTGATCTATACTATCTTGATGTGAGTTATATCAATTCATAAACTTAACATACATGTGAACATTCATAGAAATAGTCATGAAAGAAATTAACATATAACACAAGATATGATATTGTAGAAAACTCCTCTTAAGAAGTAAAAACTGTAGTGGAGATGGAACCCACAAAATATTCACTATCTGTAGATTGGAAGGGGTCAGTTAAGGCTTACAATTTGATCACTTCTGATGATCTAACCTTTTAAGAGTATCACTAGAGACCTATTAAATTCTACTCTATTAAGAGCTTTAGCAACACTATTGAGTGTGCACTTGGTTAAGAGATTTATAGTTGGACTGTTAAATCCACCTTCCTTGAAAGGATTTTTACACTTTGCTCCACTTGTTAGAATGATAGCAAATTACAATTTGAAATGGTATATGCAATCTCCTATTGCTGATACAGATCCATTTAATTTTACATGAATAAGATTATCACCTAATGTGATTGAGTAATACCTCTGATTCTCGGTAGCCTCTGTTCTTGGTTCTTGCTAACCAAATTCACCTCTTCTTGTACTGGTTCTTGAAAATTTCAATCTAATCCATAGATGTGCTCATTTTCTTAATTCATTCTCTCTTCTATATTCACATCCTTGTATAATGAATGATTGTATCATTTATTTATAAGATGGATTGACTTCATTAAGTTTCATGAAAAACAATGTTAACTCTAAGATTAGGTTTACAACTTTTACCTAGATCTCCTAGTCTATGTGTTTTAAATCAGTTAGACTGATTAAAGCACTTACATTCATGTTTCTTGTCCCTAAATAATTGGATTTAAAAACAAATCAAGATTATATAAATAGAACATGACCACTTTATTTGACATGGAATTTAGATCCACTTTTTGTGGGTTGCAACAGACTCTCAGTTTCTAATGGTCGGTTATGCTCTAAAGTTAGTTGACTGTCTATCGGGTTCCTTTCTTGAATTGGTCTATCGGTTTTCTCTTTGAATTTTATTTTGGTTTGCACTGTATCTTGCATGTCGGGTTCCTCTGTTGGTTACTTCTTTATCCTTTCCACTTTGCAATTTTGGTGTACACACAAAGTTGTGTCGTCGGTTCTCTTTGTACTTAGCCATTTTTGGTGATCTCTTGTATCTGATTTTCAGTTTTCTCTTTGTCTTTTCTTTCAGTGTATGCTTATCGAAAGTTTTGTTTGTATAATAATGGAAAATTAATGTCATCAATTACAATCCATCAATATAATCCAAGATCCGTAATCCACACTCGCCATCCATAATACACGCTACATCTCTGAAGTTGGCCCCAAATAGGTCTTCTCTGGAGCACATGCCATAACTGATGTCACCAAGAGTCTTGTGACCCAATAATCATAAAAAAAGTTCCTCAACATTTCTTCTTCCATTCTTCATGATCACATAACATGAATCAATCTTGGATGCAAGTTATCCTCAAAACTCAGAAACTAATTCTGTCACAATTCTCTGCCACTATTCAACACACATTCTTCACCAAAATCATTGTAACTCAAAAAAATAGAATCATAAACTCAAGAAACCTTAGATATAAGATAAAATATCATCCCTATACACATCCCCATCTTCACATACAATGAAACATTCGTACAGTGCTTGTACACTTTTTTCAGTCATCCATCCACCACTGATAACCAGTCTGTCTGTCTCATCAGAAACATATGTTGACATCAGTGACAAAACATGAATGCCAACAACTACAATAGAAACCAAATCCAACAATCTCCCCCTTTGGCATTGATGGTAACATATGAGAAAATCCATCAATCCAAAGAGTACATATCTTAATACAATCTTCTCAATATCCTCTTCGTAGCTCTCCTTGATACAGTAGGGATTTTCCATAGTCTCTCTTCAAAGAATCTCTCCCCCTTTGACATCAATGGAAAAGGGTGCCATTACTCTGCTTCTGACCATCTTTCCTCTGCAAGGTGTAGCTTTTTCAAAATTTTATGCCTGCAAAAACTAGGTGTATAATCACCCAAAGGTGTTCTATATCATTCCTATGATCACTCCCCCTGAGGACTAGATCCATACATCAAGTCCATAAAATAATATAGCTCTGAAATCCATTAGATTGATGCATTCGTGCATCAATTTAGTTCTCGCAAGGATGGGCTCTCACCCCAAGCATACCTCTTAGATACTCAAAGGCATCCTTTGGAAAATGTTTTGTAAATATATCTGCTATTTGTTCCTTTGTGCTTCTACACTCCAATCTAATCTCCTTATCAACAACCTTGTCTCTCAAGAAATGATAATTGAAATATGTTTAGTCTTTGAATTTATAACTGGATTCTTTGACATATTCACTATGCTAGTTTTATCACAATTAATAACCATTGGCTCATCAAAAGTTATCCCAATGTCCTTCATCATTTGCTTCATCCAAAAAATCTATGTGCAATTTATAGAAGCAAAAACATAATTTGATTCAATAGTAGACCTCGCAATCCCACTTCTTACTTAAGCAAGAAACCAATCTTTTCCCAAGAAAAATGTACCACCACTTATACTCTCTTTGTCATCAACATTTCCTGCTCAATCAACATCAATATAAGAATGCAAAAAAAAATCATCATATTTTTAATACCATAATCCATGATCCAATGTTCCTTTCAGATATCTAAATATTATTTTTATAGAAGCAAGGTGAGTGTATTTAGGATCTGCTTGATATCTTGCCACAATTCCAACTGCATTAGAAATATTCGGTCTAGTGTGAGTCTGATATTGTAAGCCTCCACTCATAGATCTGTACTTTGTCCAAAAAAAACTCTGAGATTCATCAGTAGTAGTAAGCTTGTGACTAGTAACCATAGGTGTTCCAACAAGTTTACAATCTTCCATTCCAAAAAATTTCAACATTTCCTTAAGATACTTGGTCTGAGAAATAAAAATACTATTCTTGTTTTGATTGATTTGCAATCCAAGGAAAAATTTCATCTCACCAATCATCGATGTCTCAAATTCATTTTCCATTTCCTTAGAGAAATTTTTACTCATTTCATCATTACCTCCAAAAATGATATCATCTACAAAAACTTTGACTATTAAAATTCCATCTTCAGTAGTTCTTAAGTACAAATTACTGTCTGCATTACCTTTTCTGAAACCAAGATGAAGTAAATACCTGTCCAATCTAGCATACCATGCTCTAGGTTCTTATTTCAGTCCATACAAATCCTTCTTCAATTTTCAAACCATCTCCTCGTCATCTGTAAGAGGAAATCCATCAAGCTATTCAATATATGCTTCCTCCTCTAGATCTCCATTCAGAAATGCAGATTTCACATCCATCTGATATACTTTAAAGTTTTTGTGTGCAACATAAGCAAGAAATAATCTTACTACCTCAAGTCTAGCAACAGGCAAAAATGTTTCTTCAAAGTCTATGCCTTCTTGTCACAAGTAGCCTTTACAAACCAGTCTTGCCTTATTCTTTACTACCATTCCTTCTTCATTCATTTTATTTATGAAAACCCATTTAGTTCCTATAACATTCTTATCTTTAGGTCTACAAACCAATTCCCAAGTGTTAGTTTTATTTTTCTATTTCAGTTATTCCTGTATAGCTTTAATCCAAGATTCATCTCTACATGCCTCATCAGTAGTTTTTGGTTCAACTTGAGAAATTAAACAAATTTCATCTCTTAATTTGGATCTTGTCATCATGCATTTATTTGCATTTCCAATAACTTGATTTTCAAGATGGTTCTTCTTAACATACCTTAGTTTTTTGGATTTGGCATGTACGCCATGTATTGATATGTATGCTATTATTATTTTTGATGTCACATTGTTGTAACTCTATTATTGATTTGGCATGTATGCCATTTTTTATATATGTACACAATTATTGTTCATTTTGATATATATGAAACTTGATATTCAATCTAATTTGTTCATTGTGTCTTCATTTGTTCATTGTTAGTATGTAAATATGTTTGTGTATATGCAGTCATGTGTAGGATTTATGTCTTAAGTGTATTCTAGTTTCATGACTTGCATATATTCATGTGTCTAATTTATAACTTAATGTACTTATGTGTATTCATGTATATGTTGCATAACCTAAATTCATGTGGACAAGCTTCGTGCATGACTTAAATGAATTCATGTGTATGATTCATAATCTATGTCCTACATGTATG
>MU213050.1:1292-17244 GCA_018584345.1 Thuja plicata | reverse complement strand
AAATTGGTGAATGAATCTTAATTTCCATCTAGTATATGCATATCATGTTCATAACTAGCTTAGAATATCATCATTTTGAAAGATTTGAGACTAGTTCCCTATACTAGTTCTTGAATTCTTTCATTTTTTAAATCTTGCATTTGCATTGGGATCCATTGCATTCTTGTGTGTTTTGAGAGAGAAAACCTACATCCTATCAAGAAGAGAAAATCAAAATGAGTAAAATAGGGTGCATTGTTTACTTATTTTAAGCTCAGTCTGATGTTATGTTGAGTTCTTTGTTGCTTGCTTGCTTTTTCATGTGATTTTAAATTGATGTGCTAACCCACTAATGTTTTCATGTTTGAGCTTTCTCCCAAAAGATTGAAGAATTCCTCATACTACATTCTGGCATGCCTGGTGGGACCCACGTCCCTAAATTTCTAACTTCTTGTCTTCACTTTCTTAAAATTTTGCCCAAAACGAGAATCAACGTCTGTGTTTTAAGTAGAGGCATCTATGCAAATGTCAGTTCTAACTGAACTATCATTCGGTGTCTGTGCTGAACCAGTGTCTCCACTCTGAACTGGCATCTCCACCTGGAAGAGCTAGTTTGAGAGTTTACATAACACAACTTTTTGATTTATCAAGATTTTTGGTTTTCCTACTGATTTTAGGCATCTTATCATTCTATTTTTTAGCAGAGACTAATTTTACAAGCAAAAATTATTCCAAATTTTCATTAAGGAGAATAAATCTTGATAATGGTTTAAAGAACACTAGCTTTTAGTTGTTTTTAATACTCTTAAAATGGCTAAATTTGATCTAACAAAAGACTAAGAAGAAGAAAAGTGACTTTATTTGCTATATTTTTTATGTTTACAGGTACATCAGTGTCTTTGTAAATGATGGTTCATGAACCAGTGTCTGCGATTCACAAATTAGCGTCTGCACCCTGCATTGGCATCTGCACTCTGTAAACTAGCGTCTCTGACTGGTTTAGCCTTTTTCTAGTTTTTCTATATTTTTGGAGAATTTCCTGCTTTCTGTCCTTTGACAACAAAACTAGAATCGGTGTCTGTGCCCTAAATCGACATCTGTGCTCTGTTTAAGTTGGATTTATCTTGTACTAACAATTGTTAAGTGGTTCTTGTGCTAATAATGCTTGTCAAAGATCAACATTCTTAGAACTACTAACTAATTTTTTTGTAGCACCCCTTGTCAAAGACACAAACTCAAAAGTACTCACATTTGTCTTACAGGTTGCCTCGGATCTACATTGACCAAATGATCATGTTTGCATTAATCTTTTTTAGGCACCTAGACTAATTAGTTAGATTTTTTTGGTTAATCCTAAGTGAGTGTTAGGGGATTATGCTCTCTTTCCTTTTGGGAAGATCAAAAACCTAGACACACTTACTTAGTGTTGAACAATTAAATCTTTTAGAAACAACAAAGTGTATCTTGCATGCTTGTGGAGAAAATGATATTGGATAGCAGAGTATGCTCTTTTCCGGATAGCAGAGTATGCTCTTTTCCCCTTGTGGAAAAATAAAAAATCCAAACTCTTTTTTGTCGCCAATCTAGGTTACTATGAATCCTTTAGATGGGCCTACCGGTTGAGAAAAAAATCTCCCAAGAACAACTCACGTGAGAACGAGGTGTAAGCCACACCACTCTAACTCATGTTAATCAAATTTACTCCTTCGGGTTAAAGCCTTGGGAGTCGATTGGCATTTGAGCTTATACTCAGCTCTCGTCTAACTTAAGTGCAGCCTTGCGGTCTCAATCATGTTTACGTGACCACTTTTGTCAAGACGCTCTATGGGGCTATACACCCAAATCATACTTGCACGGACATAGAGGATACAATAGAACAAAGAACCATACTAAACACTCTCGGCGTAGAAGCTACCTGGAACAACCCTGCAAGGTGATAATGCTTGTGTAAGGAAGATAGTAACTTCCCCAAGATCACTCATACATTCATGCCATCCTGAGCATTTGGAATTAGGTAATACGATGTCATGGCTGGAGCCATTACATGCTTGGTGAAGGCCATATTCTGATTAGCTTTTGTGTGTGTGCCTAAGCTTACGAGCAAGTATTTTCATGCTATGCCAATTCCTTAGGTAGATTTTGTGCTTGAAGTGCTTGAAGAAATTGACAAATCCAAAACACAGATGGAATATCCAACATTCAAATTTGTCACGTGCTTGTATCCTTCAAGGTTGCTTTGTCCCTTGTCAGATTTTTTTTCAGACACATGCTTGTTATTTTTTGGTGTGATTATGTTGAAATTGGTTCTTTCCATGGAACAAATCTATTGAAAAATTAGAACACGATCAAGCTTTTGCTAGATTATCAAGACAACATCCTTTTGCAAAAAAAAATTGGTCTTTTATGAGATATGTCCTAAAAACATCAAACTATTCATCCAAGATCATATCTACTTATAGGACATGACCGATTCCAAGAAGCATAAGGTGAAAACTTTGTTACCACCCATGCAAAGAGAATAGAAAAACACAACCCGAGAGGCTACCAAGTACCAACACATTATCAATTCCATCAAGCAAGAAATCCATAAATGATAACAATTTGAAAAAGTGATTTACAATAACAAGGTTTCTTGTTTCGTGGGAAAATATCATCTAAACTCTACTTTTTTTGGAGTTGAACAATATGACTAGTCGGTTTATCACAACAAACACAAGTTCATCATCTTCTTAAGCTCACTTAGCCTACATTTTAGAACCTCCCTTAGTTTATCATTTTTAGGAACACATCACACACTTATCCTGGCATGATCTTGCATTAATCAAATCAATCTTAATCAGCCTAGCATCATCCTAATCATCATCCAAAGCATCCTTGATCACATCCCTCACTTGGTATTGCATACCCTTTTGAGTTGCTAAAAACCTACATCTTAATCAAACCCCATCCTTGAATGTCCTTAAACTAAGCATTGTTTTAGGATAATCCCCTTTTTCTTTTGTAACCTCATCACCTTGATCAAAAGGTTGGTTCGCATTTACAAAGAATCTCATCTGCCGAAGACCACAAGTCTGTGTTAGGTAGACAATCATATCCACTTGATCCTACACTAGGGAAAGCAACCCTTGATCCTTGCATACATCAGGTCATCCTTAATCCATAGAAGCACATCCATCATCTTAAGCACATCCTAATCCTAGTATCATCATCCTTAGTTTCTTAGGTGCATCCTTGCATACATCTTGCATCTCATATACCCTTAGGATAATCATTTCATGCCACCTATCACACGAGCCACTAAGAAGAGGAAGAACATGGATCCTAATCTTGCCACTAGCTCATATAATCCTACGACTGACAATACCAACACCATGGTCACTTATGCGCCTCAGGCCAATGATCAAATTGAACATATCTAGGTAGACACTAATGAAACTCCCACTCTAAGTACTATGGAAACATTTATCAACCATCTAGTTCTTGTCCACATGGTAAATGCTATGAGTGGACACAAAAACAACCAAGTACTCTTGGACATAAAACAACAAGGACTTCAACTTCCACCTTGGATTATACCCACACTTGTCACATGACCTATGGCACTACTAGGGGAACATCCTTATCCCACTAGAAATGAAGTTTTTGATCCACTTCAATGAGCCCTACAAGTGGGAACTCTTATTGCACAACTAGTTCATCCCCCCATTCCACCTTCCATCATACACACAACACCCTCACCTACCTCAGGATCCCTGCCTCCTGATGCTGCATTAGCAGCACAAACAATACCCCCTATCACTATGCAAGAACCTCCACAAGCCACAGTCACTCCTCTTTCGCAAGCAATCCCAACATTCGTTGCAAACTTTCCACCACCACCAGTCAGCACACAGCAAACAACCATTCCACCCATTCCTACTCAACCCGTTCAAAGTGATACAACTAGTTCACAACATCAAAGCACCCAAGTCTCCATGCCTATTCTGCCTTTCTTCACCACAGGCATGCCACCTACCAACACCTATAACCAACCCTTATTTCTGCAAGGGTCTACTTTTCTCGCTCCACCAGCAATGCAATCACAATGAATGCCAGTAGTTCCACCTCAAACGTTGTTCAAACCAAATCCCCCCATACTGCAACCATCCACAAATCCCTTTGTCATGCCCCGAATTCCCATCCAACCTATCCAACAATAGCAACAACAACCTATCCAACAATAGCAACAAAAACCTATTTAGAAGCAACAATCCATCTAGCAACCATCCCAGCAACAACAATTACAACAACAAATCACCAACCCATTCACATCCCAAGCGCAACAACACCCAATCAACCCCTTCGCAGCTGCACGGCCCACTATCCAAACTACACAGCAGCCACAACCATAAATGCAGGGGGAAAATCCCCTCGTGGCACAACCACTGCAACATTTTGCTAATCCTTTTATCCAACCTGTGCAACAACAACAAACTCATTCCACCAACTACATAGCCATACCATCTTCCACTACATCACAAACAATTCCCCCTCCACAACAAGTTCTCACTGGGGGCATTCCGCTGCAAAACACTGATGCAGGTGTGCAATAGGTTCATCCCACCTATCCAACACCACAACAAATACAAGCATATTTCCAATAGTTTCAACAATCTTATCAAGTGCTAACACCTCTTCCACTGCAATATTCCACTCAACCACAACTTCCACCACAACAACAACCCATATACGTTGACTAGAAACCACCCTACCAAACACCACAATATCCCCCATAGAATCCTCCATATTTTTCATTTGATCTATGTTAGGTTCAAGGAAATCCTGCAATCACAATCAACAATCTCCCCTGCAAATCAATCATGAATGGGAGGAAATGAAGAATGCTCTCAAGGAGCTAAAAGCTGGGACAGAAGCTAAAACATTTAAGTTCAAAGAGGTATGTCCTTATCCCTTTGATCAATCTATTAGGGCCATACCCTTCCCCAATAATTCTACATGGCCTATCAAGAAGTGGCCTACAGAGATAACTTCCTCATGAGACTATTTCCCAAAAGCTTGGGAGGCACCACTCTTGAATGGTTCTACAAAATCCCTTATGACATAGTCTCTACTTTCACGGAATTATCTGAAAATTTTGTGGCCCAATATGCACATAATGTCAAAAATGAACTCTCACTCCTTGATCTATGCAATTCCAAACAAAAGGGAGGAGAAAGCCTGGCCGATTATCTTCAGCGCTGGCAAGGGCTTACCACAAGGTTGTCTTACCAACCCCCAGAGAAACATCTTATCAAAATCTTCATTAACAACCTTCATCCTAAGCTTGCCTATCACATGCGCATGAACTATATACAAACTTATCATGACATCAGAATCAAAGGTTGGACCTTGAATGAGGTCTCATAGAAGAAGGTACCATTAAGCACTACAAAGAATCCCAGCCTGACAAACATAACAATGATCGATCATGATACTGGAACAAGAAAAAAAATGCGGTAACAGATGGAGCCACTAACACCAAACACATTCAAGTTGTGGTAGCTAGTCCTAATGCACCTACCCAGACTTATCAACAAGCACCATCAATGTACCCTCAACCTCATCCCATGTATCAATAGCCCAATCCCGTGTATCCTCAACCAACATATCAGCAAAACATGCGCCCTCAAGGTGTGCATATCTATCCCCCTCCAGAGACATCATATCAACACAACTACCAAGGTCCTATGAATCAGATGAATGCTATATCAGTCCCGCATGGACAACAAAGACCTCACTCTTTGAATACACCACAATTCATGTTTACCCCTTTGGGTAAACCTATAGACGTCATTTTCTGTAAGCTAATCCAAGCTAACCAAGTCGTGTATCCTAAAACACAACCATTTGATGATTCAAATACTAAACCAGCTTGGTATAAAGACAACAAGTACTGTGAATACCATCGTGTTAAGGGACACACCACTCTCAAATGCATGAAGTTAAAACACTATACTCAGGATCTCGTTGACCACAAGGAGATTGAAGTGGACTCTCCTGCCCAACCATCGCCAAACATAGGCCTTAAAATTTATCAAAATGCATTCCCTAAACACACTTTCAGTACAGGCCCAGGCAATCCTACTCAGTCCTCTGATTAGGGAAAGGGTAAACAAGAAGAAAATGCCGATAGAAAAGATTATACCAATGCATATATCAACTACGATAATCTCATTGGTTGCATACCCCAAGTCCAGTCCTCTGTCAATGTCATCCATGTCAATGGTACCGATAACTAATGTTTCATCACCACTCATAGAGGTAGGATAACAGTCGTAGGTGCTAGTCCCACCCCATCTGCTGGGACCCAATACAACATTTTGGAACACCTATGGAATACCCCAGCCCAAATTTCCATCCTGGACCTTCTCCACACATCACCCACTTATCAAGAGATCCTTAATAAATTTTTGCAAGAATCCCGTGTTCCCAGTGACATCAACCTCACTGAATTCCAAAACCTTGCCAGACACCTGTCTGCATCCAGTGGCATCTCCTTTAGACCAACAGATGTACCCTCAGAAGAAAATGACCATAATCTCCCACTTTGTATCATTCACATGATTAAATATTTTGCCATCAAATGGGTCATGATAGATAATGGATCGGCCCTAAATCTGTGTACTCTAAAATTCATAAAATAGTTGGGTTGCACTGAGGCTGAGATAACAAATGATGTCATCACAATAAAAGCATATGAAAATCTGGAGTGTACTTTTGAAGGCAGAATATCATTGCCCATTCAAGTGGGCCCAGTTATCTAGGATACATTATGTCATGTTGTTGATCTTGACCTCCCCTTCAACATTCTCCTTGGATGCCCATGGATTCATTCTATGCAAGTCGTCCCATCCACCTACCATCAATGCATCAAATTCCCATATAAAGGCACTGAGATCACCATCCACGTAGATCCCAAGCCCTTTGCATACTGCAATGTGTTGGAGACATCCTTTCCACATTCCAATCACTGTCATGGGATTGATATTGGCACCTCTATCGGCACCTCATCTCGAATCCATTCAGACCCAGAAACAATCCTCTCCTCCACCTTGTCCATGGTCAAGATCAACAACAAAGGTTGTGGTGAGTACACTTTATCTCATGCCTTCATAGTTGGAGCACTGCCAATTGATCCTCACACTCAAGGCCGCCAGCCTAATCTAAGAAAAAAAGAATCAGAGACAACCAAGGCACTACAATTTGGTTCTACCACTTTTATATCAAGAGGTACATTAACTGGCTAGAAAATGGCACCAAACATCAACCAATGGCTATATAAATATCCACCACCCAAGGACACAAATCACCTCAATTACTTAAAAGATAATTACCCCACAATGCACAAACTGATGACAGAAAAATGGAACTACCAAGGAGGTGGCCTTGGTTATGAAGAGAAAAGAATGAAAGATCCTATTATTCCTACCTAATTAGAAAAGTGCCTAGGCCTTGGCATGGGCTCTGACATGAATGGGGGCACCAATGATTTCATCAACTATTCTGCTTGTCCATCCCTGGGCGAAATCACTGACATCAAAGATATCTCAGAAGAGAAAGTTGTGAGAGCTTATGATGATGTTTTCAATGATGAAACCTTCCTGGGAAATGTTGTCCTACAACAACTTTCCATCCTCTTCATTGACCTTCCCCTCTGCCATCCTGAACTCATAGACTGGGACCAACCAAGTGTCATACACATTGATGAGTTCCAAAGTGAGGATGCGCTCCTAAGCTTTATGGGAGCAACTAAGAAAAGCAATGATTGGGGGCAAGACTTAGCATATGTCTACAAACTGGACCCAAAGGAGTATTTTGGGGAAGAGGAGAACTTTAGCCACAAAAATGACACAGAAAATAAAAATAAAAAAGAGAAAAATTGATCCCCTAGCGAAAACCCTTCTGGGGTGCTATCTGATCATAAAAAAGTAAAAACAAAGGGCGTATCTCCTGGTGAAAACCTCTCTAAGGTGCCAGAGGATGAAGATTCTCCTCTTCCCCTTATCCAAGATTACAAGCCTGAACAGTCATCAATTCTCATTGAAGAAGCAAAACCTGTCAATCTGGGTACCAAAGAAAATCTTGCCATCACATACATAGCAGCATCTTTGACTGAAGCAGAATAAAGTGATCTTGTCACTTTACTAAAGGAATCCATCAACAAGTTCGAATGGTCTTACTCACACATGCCGGGGTTAGACCCCAACTTGGTGGTTCAGCACCTAGAAGTGGACCCAAACATCAAACCTGTCAAGCAAAAGCTCAAAAAGATGCACCCTAAAGTGGCACTACTTGTCAAAGCGAAGCTAGAAAAACTACTCCAATCCAAGATCATCCACCCCATTGACTATTTTGACTGGATCTCTAATATGGTGCCCATCTCTAAACCTGACAAATCAATTAGGATATGTATAGATTTTATAGATCTCAATAAGGCATGTCCTAAGGACGATTTCCCCTTTCCAAACATAGACATGATTGTGGATCTCACAGCAGGACATGAGATGTTGTCACTCATGGACAACTTTTCTGGATATAATCAGATCTGCATTGCAGAAGAAGATTAGCATAAGACAACATTTACAACCCCTTGGGGCACCTTCTACTATAAAATGATGCCTTTTGGCTTAAAGAACGCTGGGGCAACATATCAAAGAGCCATGACTGTCATTTTTCATGACATGATTCACAAGATCCTTGAAGACTATGTGGATGATATCTTGGCAAAATCAGTAAAAAGGGAAGATCACCTAAACATTCTAGAATGCATCTTTGATAGAATTGGACACTACTGCTTAATGCTCAACCCTAAGAAATGTGTCTTTGGAGTCACATCAGGCAAACTCCTAGGGTTTATTGTATCTAGATGATGCATTGAAATTGATCTAAAGAAAGTACAAGCTATCATAGAGATGCCTCCACCAAAAACACTCCAACAGCTACGTAGCCTCCAAGGAAAGCTAAAATCTGTACGCCATTTTATCTCTCAACTAGCAGACAAGTGCCAGCCATTCACTCATCTCCTGCGCAAAGATAACACATTTAAGTGGGATCCTCAGTGTCAAAAGAGTTTTGACAAAATCAAAGAATACTTGGCTAATCCACCCATCTTGGTACCACCCATATCTGGTCGACCACTCATCCTATAAATTTATGCTACTACCACAGCACTGAGGGTGCTCCTCACTCAATTGAATGATGAAGGGGAAGAAATAGCTATTTATTATATCAATCAAACCTTAGTGGGTTGTGAGCTCAATTATTCTCCTATGGAAAAAGCATGTCTGGCAGTGGTCTTTGCCACTCAAAAAATTTTCCACTACAAGGTTAGTCACACAACCAAGCTCATTTCAAAGGTGGATCCTCTCAAGTACCTACTCTCCAGGACTACGCTTACAGGTTGAATGGAAAAATGGGTTATGTTGCTAAGTGAATTTGATATTCAGTATGTCGACAGAAAAGCCATTAAAGGGCAAGTCATTGCTGATCAGCTAGCCGAAGCACCATTGGTAGATGCATATCCTTTGGTCACATAATTTCCAGATGAGAATTTGTACATGATAGAAGATCAACCAACATGGCAACTCTACTTTGATGGGTCCTACACAACTCATGGCACAGGGGCAGGAATACTTTTTGTCACACCTCAAGGTGACTACATCCCCATGTCATTTAAATTAGTATTTCCCTGCACAAACAACATTGTAGAATATGAAGCACTAATTGCAAGACTCCGCATGGCCATAGAATGGAACATCACAGATATCTAGGTCTTTGGCGACTCCCAACTCATCATCAAACAAGTCTTGGATGAGTATCAAACCAAAGATGACAAATTGACGCCATATAAGTAGATGGTTGACAAGCTAAAAGGACACTTCCTCCACTTGAAAATAACACAAGTACCACATTTATGAAATAAAGTTGCTGATGCAATGGCCACAATTATCTCCCTTCTCAAGATTCATCATGAGTCTACGCAATATGAATTCTTAGTTGAGCAACTACATGCTCCCGCTTATGATAACAATGAATCGAATCGTGTATGTGTCTTGGTTGGTCCCCAGTCCCTGTGGTACCACAATATCCAAGCTTACCTACAAAATGGTATCATATCTCCTCATCTCACTACAAACCAATGCCAAAACTTTATCCATAGAGCATCCCGTTACACCCTCGTAGCCAATACCCTTTATCGTCAAGGTTATCACAACGTGCTCTCTAGATGTCTAGATGAAAATGAAGCCGCCCAAGATTTACAAGAGGTACATGCTAGAATCTATGGTGCCCACATGAGTGGCATGGTCCTAGCCAAGAAACTTCTACATACATGGTACTATTGGCCTACAATGGAACATGATGCTTGTGAGTTCATCAAAAAATGCCTACCTTGTCAACAACATGCTAATTTGATCCATGCTCCTAATTAGGACCTCAAACCTATTGCGCCTCCTTGGCCATTCTCTTGTTGGGGTTTTCACCTAGTTGGTAAGATTACTCCCCTCTCTTCTGAAGGCCACAAGTACATAATCATAGCTACAGAGTACTTTACAAAGTGTGTCAAAGCAATTCTTCTCACACTCACTACTAGTGTCTAGATATGCAAATTCATCCTCTATCACATTGTTTGCCACTTTGGCATACCCTCCACCACCTTCACAGATCATGGTACACCATTTTAAAATCAACATTTCAGTGATCTCTGTGCTCACCTCCATATCCACCACCATTTCTCTAGTCCATATTTCCCACAAGGTAACGGCCAAGCTGAGGCAACTAATTAAACCATCCTCAAAATCCTCAAGAAAGTTGTCAATGATACTGTTCATGACTGGCATCTCCAGATCAATCCTGCCCTCTGGGCATATCACACTTCATACTATACTCCTACTGGCACTACTCCCTACTCCCTAGTCTATGGTGCTGAAGCAGTCTTACCAATTGAGGTTGAACTACCCTCCCTCTGAGTATAACTAAGAGGCCTGATTGGTGATGAAGATTATCGGGTAGCACGACTCACACAGCTGGATCTCCTAGATTAAAAGTGCCAGCAAGCTTATGATCACTTGATTTTTTACCAGAATAGACTCAAGTGGAACTATAATAAGAAGGTCCATCCACGCCATTTCCAGGTAGGAGACCTTGTGCTAAAAGAAAATCAAAAAGTGGGTACTGATCGAGAAAAGAAAGGCAAGTTTGAAGTCACCTGGCAAGGCCCATATGTTGTCACTACATGCTTCGGTTCTGGGTCATATCAACTCACTACTCTAGAAGGAGAACCATTGAATGATCCTATCAACATCATTCATCTCAGGTGCTTCTATGCCTGACGGCTGGTTGTTCATTCCAGTTATTTGAGAAAATCCAAAAACAATAAAAAATAGTCCTGAAAAAATCTCTAAAAAGTAAAAAATGAAGCTAAAAAAAATGGTTGTCCCAGTGAAAAACTGGTAAACAGGCACTTGGGCAATATCAAAAAATATATATGTATATATGAAAAAAAAAAAATCAAAAAGATCCAAATAAATCAAAAAGAAAAATAAAGAAAAAAACTTTTGTCCAATGGTGAAAACTTGGCAATCAGGTGCCTTGGAAAAGTATGTGTGATGAAAACCTGGAAACAGGCATCATACATAATGGACCATTCTATTATCTATAAAAATATCATCTCCCTCCATCATCAGCAGCGCATCTCCACTACTCTCCACATTCTCTTATTCCCTAGGTGTTTTCATATCAAACACACTAGTCCACAATGATCTCCCTATCTCGTATCCTAAGATTTTGTACACATAATCTTGTATATCATTGTCCATACATTGTACTATACCAAGGCCATGAGTGTCATTCCTATATATTTCTCATGTCTTGAGTTGCTCCTTGTAAGATCCTATGTTGGTTCTATAGTTTGCTCATAGTACACATTTGATCAATCAACTTGGTAAGTCCCATCTTTCTAGAAATGATTCTTGAGGATGTATCCTTCCTCTCATCAACTTAAATCTAGATCATTGTCATCTCTGGGTTCTTGTAGGGTGTATCTCTCCTCTTGAACTAATCAATCAGCACACGCAACTATCATGCGCATCAAAATGAGTAACATGATCCAATTAAATCTCGGTAGCAACCTTTGTACATAATCGCTATAACTAATCTCTTGTAATTAATTGCTCAGTTTGATCCTTGTACATTTGTGATGCATTCCATCTTCTCACCATCATGCTAACATCCTGAGTCATCATCCTGCTAACATTTCATGCCCGATCCTCCATAGTCCACCCATCTGGTCTATCAGTTGATTGTGACACACACACAAAAAAAACATAAGTGAGTCCCATTTGCATCCATTTCAACCATTACCTCTCATATCATTATTACATTTATTCATTAGACTCATTACATTCATCATTTAGATTGCATTAGCTCCATCATTCAGGACACATTGTTCATTAGTAAATTGCATTAATCATCGTGTCAATAGTTAGTATCATTTTAGAACTTTGCATTATTAATCCATTATTTAGCTTGCATTATTACCTCATTCTTGTTTCCTTATCTTGCATTAATAACTCATTTTAGTTCATCCATTTTAGGTTTATCTTGCATTGTTAGTTTAGCTTGCATAACTTATCCATTTTAGATTCATTTTAGCTTGCATTGTTAGTCCATTTTAGATTCATTTTAGCTTGCATTGTTAAATTAATTTTAGGTTCATTATCTTGTATTGTTAATTCATCTTGCATAAGTTCATCCATTTAGGTTCATCTAACATTATTACAACATTTAGATTCATATACCATGTGCATAATCAATTCATTTAGATTCATTTTAGTCTTGCATTTGTTAAAACATCATTTAGATTTATTTGGCATTCATACACATATACATAAAACATCAGCATATATATATATTGTATACATCATAATTACACATCACATCCTGCATCCACACACATGAGTACATCACATACATATGAGCATCATCCATCCTACATAAGTCATACATCATATATTCATAATCAGGTCATCCATATACATCACATCCTGCAAGCATCAAATGTCAGTAATCATATAGTCGTATTCCTCAACACATCATATAGATCATACATCATAAGCATCAATAGAGTCCTCATCATATATATATATATATATCAATGTCTGTCAATAAAATATATCACGTGCACCTCGATGCCAATATACATGTATAATCTCTAAAATGCAAAACTGTGTGTCATCTGATCCTCTGAGGAATCATACTGGTAGCTGTGATGATCCACCTCCTTGCCTTGGTGGTGGACGTGGTGGTATTCCCACTGATCCCTGTGACGCTGAAGTCTACATTGTGCTCTGAGAATGTGACCTCTCTGAGTAGTCTCATCTCTATCCTTCAGGAACTAGCTGATGGTATAGTGCTCTATAATGGGATGCCTCCCTGCCTACCCTATTTGCATCTCTATGAGCTGCGAATGCCTCGGCCACCACCTGTCCTACCCCACCTGCTACCACTGCCTGCCTAGCGATGTCATGCTCAGCCCTATACACCTCTTCCCATCATAGTGCTACATCCCTCTCTGAGGTCAATGCAAATATTTTCTCAGTCGCCAGCTCCATCTGTAGGGTCAGCGTATCCAGCTGGCCCATAAGTGTATCTATCTCGGTACATAGGTCTCCCGCAACCTATGTCAGGTCCACCATAGAAAACTCTCCAGAGTCCACCCTATCCTAAAGAGTGTCAAGTGCACCCTCTGCCCTATCAGCCTGTGTTGTCTCTATAGTTAGTAATCCCTATATCTGGGTGATCTCTGCATGTAGGCTCATGTCAAACACCACCACCATATCTAATAAACCTCACAGTTTGGTGCACTCTGTCTGAAGACTATCTTTCTTTCTGATGATAGTATCGTAAGTCACCTGTGCTATGTACCCTATGGGTGGCCCCTATGGCCCCTGTACCTGTGGTGGCACTGGTGGTGGCTCTATACCTATGGTGGCACTGGTGGTGCCTGTGCCTAATCCTGTCCCTGTGCTGGTGGGGGGCCCTATGGCCCCTGATCCTATACCTATGCCTCAGTCTGAGCTCTCACCTGTCTCTGTGGCCTCCTCCTCTGACTTGCTACCGAGGTCTCTGGGGCATCCCCAATCTCTGTACCATCATCAACATCTAGGTCCCTTGTCGGCTGCTCATGAGCAGCCACCTGAGCCTGGTCAGTCAGTCTCATTGGTGTGTGCATCGCCCACCATGCTGCATACTCTGGGGTCATCCTTGCATCTGTGATGTCTGGTCGTGCCATGAAATCTAGCTGTACCATATCCCTCCAGGATTCCCTCACTGTGAGAGCATCCATATACCTGCCTCATGTCCCTACCTCCCTGGTGACATGAAGATGTAAGGCATCCTCTGCCACCACTCCCTGTTGCAGCCCAAACATATGAAAGGTACAAGAAGTCCTCAAAACTATCCTCCACCCTTGCCGCCCAGTCCATAGCCCCCATGGCTCGCATAGCCTGTATGGGGTCCAGTAGAAAACCTGTACCTCATCTAGAAGTCATCGCCAGTATCCAGTCTGGCCGACATAGGTGTATCTCAAAGGGATCCTATATCTACAGGCATAGGGCTCCCGAGGCTGATGTGACTCCCTGACTCTCATCAGTTGGAACACTGCAATGTGCTCCCATGCCCACACTAACATCAGAGTCACCCAAGTCCCCATGTTGCGTGCCTCACGGTACACAGCCATGTGTAAATTATGGTATAGCTTTCCTAGGACAACATACCCCCAGTAATAAGAGGTCCCCTCCTCCAACATCTGTGCTAATTCCCTTGACCAACCCATGCCAAAACCATGTCCTTCTAGATCTGCTAACATGTGCCCCTCGATCAATCCCGCAATATAGAGTGCTCTCCGCCTCAGTCTCCTTTCAACCGTTGGCTACTAGGGCATCTAGGTTTGATATGTCAGGATCTACCTCATCGGCCGCCTGAAAATATCTCCATGTAGTGGTCACTATCCTCCAACCTATATCGAGGAATCACCCCTTAAATAGGTATTCATAGAATACGCCAAACTTCCTCTAGGGTAATGGTCACCTCTCCAGTAGGTAAATGAAAAGTGGCGGTCTCACTATGCCACCGCTCAATCAGGGTGATCATCATCCCATTGTGCACCTATAGCCTAGGCTAATGGGGTACATAGTCTAGCCCAACTACCACTAGTAATCCTCAGTCTTCCTCCGTCAACTGTGACTCCAACTCCATAGTAGGAGGCCAATGCTCTCGCGATCCCAATGGTGGGAACTACTCCTGCAAGAATTTTAGAATCCACCATGTCAGTCACCTTTTCTTCTAGTCCTAGTCTAACCCTTCCCAAAGTGGGGCATCTTATCCCTAGGTCTTATGCCGACCCATCCTCGACCCCTGTCGGGTCTCCCCTTTTCCCTCCTTTTCGACATTTGCCCTTTTAAGCGCAGACGTCAGTTCAGCCAGAAATGTCAGTTCATACACCGGCGTCTCCGACATGCTTTCCCGTAGATAGGCATCTTCAAAGATGCAGGTCTGGGTCTGACATCTTTGAAGATGCCAGTCCAACACCATCAGCTCTGGAGACGCTGATCCAGGGATCAGCGTTTGCAAAGACATCGATCTAGGGATTGGCCTCCTCGCAGACACTGGTTCAAGAACTGGCATCTCCGATCTAAAATCTATTTTACCCCTCATTAATGCCCTATCTACCCCCCCAAAGCATTAAATAATATTAATAGCAATAAATGTGAGGTCCCAGATAGCCCACTCACCAATATTGGTCACTCGGTGGGCCTCCCATGTGTGCACACACGCTCTCCAAGCTGCCCTTTCATCCTCTCGTCGGCCATCATTTCACTCCAGAGCTCAAATTTTCACTATTCACTATTCACAAATGACCTTCTTTAACCCCCGA
>JAGRRI010048083.1:0-15741 GCA_018584345.1 Thuja plicata | reverse complement strand
TTATAATGGGAAGTTAGTAAAAGGTCTAGTCAATACATTTTGTATAAAATCCAAGTTCCCTTCATTACTTTCATGTCAAGAAATAATAGCTCACTTAGTCATATGTCTTGTTGATGTCATATTTCTATTTCTAATTTAACCCTTCCCTTTTCTAGAAAAATATTTTTGAGGTATCGTTGATTCAACAACTTCAAGCATATCTTGATAGAGCTTAATTATTTTAGAAGTGTCATATTAAATCCTTTTTCTTTGGGGCCTCTTTCTACAGAGCTCCATTTTTCTTTCTATAAGAAAAAAAACTTGAACCACGTGTTTTCAAATTTAAAAGTACTTTTGGCTAGACTTAGAACATTGTTTAGATGGCAAAGTGTTTGGATCTAGAGATTTAATGAATATAATGTTCTAGATTTTCATTTTATAAATTACTATTTTTTGGAAAATGGTGGAGATAAGGGGTTCAAATAGGGGTAGCACACAAAATTCTCTTGTTTCTATAAAAAAAATATAACATAGTATTTAGTATGTTGCCCTAAATTTAAATTTTTTTAGTATATTTAGAAACCTACTTTAGTGAAAAATTAGCTAACAACATTTAGTATATGCTCATCTTTTGCTAGTTTTTTATGAATATATGCTTTTTTTTACCAATTTTCAAGGTGGATGCATCTTGAAAAATAAAAACTTGAGCACATGTCCCCTTATTTAAAATAAACAAATAAAAAATAGAAAAATAGATCATCTATATAAAATAGTTTAGTTTCTAATAATGTAGTTTATTTCAAATTTTGATTAATAAGTAAATAAGTATAGCGAAAAATACCATAAGTAGATTTTTGATAAAAAATGAGAAACTACAAAATAAATTGAAAAACAAAACATTAACATAATTGAAACATAGAAAATATATATGGTTATAAAGTAAGAGAGAACTCAATGTTACTATGAATTTTATTTAATTTTTGCAAAAAATTAAATATGTGAGTGTCGATATATAGGTTTGACCCTTTGGGTTGGTTTCTCAAATAAAATTTTTGTTTGATGGAATTGACCTGGAATTGGAAAATAGGAATTGGTTTCCCTTCTCAAAATTGAATTCTCAATTCCAATTCTATGAGTCAATTCCAATTCCAGGTTCTGAGTTGGAATTGTAGATGCTCATTTTGGACCAAAATTGGAATTGGCCTATACCAATTCACCAATTCCCGTTTTCCAATTCTAGTTCAATTCCAACAAACAAATGGGCCCGCGTTGGAAAAACCAAAATCGAAAAAAATACATTTACGTTTGTGTGAAGGAAAAATGATCTCCCTATCTCTCCCTTGTCCTCCCTCCCACCTTCCATCTCCCCTTCTTTATATCTGATGCAGAGGTACCGATGGTGAAATGGGAAAAGTCAAAAAATGATTCAAATGATCAGATACATGGACACATGGAAGGGTTTCAATGATCAACAATCACAAGCCAAGAGGGTGACTCCACCATGACAACATGGACCAACATCACAACAGAGCTGACTAGGGCTGGGAGAATTGGTTTTAGATTGCTTACAAACTCAAATGACCACAAACAATTTAGATCCACCCTTGGAACAACCCATTTTCACAATCAAGATCAATTGCTTTACTATGCTCAATTAGACCTTGTAGCCCCATTCTGGAGGTTTTTAAAACCATAAAAATTCAACTGTTGACCATAGGGACAAACCAAGAGTATTTGAAGATACCCTTTATGGGTTTTTAGAACATATGTTGAAATTGGTATAGGGTCTTTTGGAACAAATGGGTCAAATTATGTCTGTCCTTTATTTAAGGCCTCCAATTAGCCTTCTTTTACAAAGGATGTATACAAAATCTTGGTTTCCAAGACTAGCCAATACATTGAACATGTCACATTAATTTCCAAACAAAGGTTTTCACACTCCTTTAGTTCCCAAAGCTCTCAAATCTCTGACAACCACTCAATTTGCACTCATTTGCACACTTTTAAAGCCCACCACATATAAATTCCAAGCCTAGAGCAAGCCATAACTATCCAACAACTCCACCTCCCGAATTAATACCAGGATCATTTGAAATTAAACCCAAAATTCCATATTTCCACCTAAGGAAATAATTTTCCAATGGTGGAAAGTAGAGATACAAGCATTTTTGTAAACAAGCCCTAGCTATGGAGGGCTTCAAACCTGATGTGGGACTGGAGTCTTGTTGCTTCTACAAAGTCAGCTTGGATCTTCTCTGTGATCTTTCTCCTAGATCTCTTAGGGTATTCACAACCCTAAACTAAGGTAAGTCACTATTAATTTTACCTACCCTTCAAGACTCGTTCCCCATAGACATCTTATTCATCTTCCTCATTGAACCTACACAAATAGATTCATTCTACTCACTCAATCAATGTTTCAAAACATTGCTTTCATTCTTTTGCCTAGCTGGACTATTATCGAGCTCGCCTATGTTAAGATATCCAGACTCGTAACTGTTTCTTCTCCTAGCAAAAATAAAAAAGGAAACTATGTACAAGGGATCCTCTCGAGTTCCATCCCCACACATGATTTTCACCATGGACTCAGGAATCTTGAGGGGCCATTAATGTTTACAACCTAGAATGGGAGAAGAACTTAACAACTTACAAAACAAAAATAAAGTAAACTAATATACTTGCATGCAGAATGAACAATAAAGCTTGATATTCACTAAACACATAGTCTGCAAATTCTCATTACTGGAAATAAAACAAAACAATACAATAATATGCAACTCTATAACTCTTCTGTAACTTCCTTCTCTTTTGCAACCTCTAATCTCTCCTCTTTAAAATGAAGGTTTGGGATGTCATTATTAACCATCATATCACTGGAACAACCCTAACTGCCCACTCAATAGCAAGCATCTCTTCAAGAACTGTTACAACTTCCCATACTATCCATTAAAGACAAGATCTACTTTTCACGGGCCGTTACAATTGAATTTACCGAGCAACAGTAATGCAAAACCAAGCACCAATCTTAATCAAGTGCCAGTGTTAACCGAAATCTAGTGTTAACCAAAATCCAATGTTAACCAAAATTCAGTGTTAACCAAAATTTAATATTAACTGAAATTCAGTCTTAACCAAAATCCAGTGTTAACCAAAATTCAATATTAATCGAAATTCAGTGTTAACCAAAATCCAGTGTTAACCAAAATCCAGTGTTAACCAAAATTCAATGTTAACCTGAGCGCCAGTCATACCGAGTGCTAGTCATACCGAGCAGCTTATCAAAAGTTCTTGAATCCTTGGTTGGATTTTCAGAGGCTTACAAACTACCTCACACACACACAACTAAAAGAAACCAACTAAGCAACTAGAGTGTTTGTTCATCAGCTTGACCCATTTTTCAACTCGGTCATTACAAGAATGAATGAACAAAACACTTTACAAACCAAAAAAACTAATTTAAGAGTTCATAAGGGTCTTTCACCCTAGTTCTTCAAGTGCTCCTGCACCATACTCCCACAATAGAGAGAAATCAACTTCCAGGTGATTGGATGACATCGGGGTCGATACCCAACTTCTTGAACCCGGTCTGCTGCACCCATGTGGCTTCAGAATTAGCTTGTCCTTGCCACTTGAATAGATGCTCCATGTATGTCTTTGTTATAGTCTTCTTGGAAACTCTTGAATTTAGAATCTTCTCTACTCTTGGCTTTGTGGCTACTAGAAGTTTTAGTGCCTTGAGATCCTCTATTGTTGCTATTAAATCATGATCTTCTTATGAAATCAGTCCCTTGTAGGACACTAGATCTTCCACATTAAAGACTGGAGATAAACCTATATCAGTAGGAATGTAAACTTTGTAAGCATTAGACCCATACTCCACCAAAATTGCACAAGGGCCTATCTTTCTCATATGAAGCTTATTCAGGAAACCTTTTTGCAATTGTTATTTGTTTATGTGCACCATGAAAAAATCTCCAAATTGAAACTGAACATCTCTTTTCCTTTCATCCGCCTTCTGCTTGGTGTGAGTTGTACTCTCCACTAATATCTTATTCATAGTATCATGGACTTCTTTCATGGAATGAGAAAAATCTTTAGCATAACCACTTCTCTACATTGTTTCCAAGATCCATGAGTTCACATATACCCCTAGGATGAATCCCATATACTATTGCAAAAGGGATTTTTCCAGTGGATCTATTGATTGTATCATTGTAGACAAACTCTGCTTGTGTAAGTAAATGATCCCATGACTATCCATAATATTTTGTGAGACATCTCAAAAGATTTCCTAAACATTTTTTCACCACTTCAGTCTGATCGTTAGTTTGTGGGTGATATGTCAAGCTGAAGGAAAGGTTCGTACCAAGCTTCTACCATAAGGTTTTCTAGAAATGACTCATAAAATTAGAGTCTCGGTCTGATATAATACTCAAAGGTAATCCATGTATCCTCACTGCTTCTCTGAATAAAATATGTGATATATAGAATGCATCATGTGTGGTCTTGCATGGCTAAAAGTAAGCCATCTTGCTGAATCTATCCATAATCACAAAAATATTGTCCATTCCTAGCTTGGTCTTAGGAAGTCCAACCACAAAATCCATGCTGACACACTCCCAAGGTAGGTTTGGGATTGTAAGTGGTTGATACAATCTTGCATTTGATGAAGTACCCTTGGCCTTTTGACAAACTATGCAGGTCTCTACATACTTTTGAACATCTTTGCTCATTATTGGCCAATAGTAGTATCGTTGCACCAATTCTAAGGTTTTATGCACCCCAAAATGTCCACTCATTGAACCATTATGCTTCTCTTGTAATAAGTTCTCCCGCATTGAACCTTTTGGTACACAGAGTTGTCCTCCTTTAAGTATAAGACTTTCTTGTAGGGTGAAATCATAATACTCACTATGAAAGTGATTTTGAAAATCTTGACATACCTTGTAGGCTGCTGAAAAATCTTCATATGCTGAATATAGATACTTGAAGTTGTCTATACCAATGCTTCTTAACTAAAATTTTTGCATCGTGAAAAGCCTTCTACTCAATGTATTTTCTACCTTGTTCTGTACTCCCTTCTTGTGCTTGATGGTGAAGGTGTAGGCTTGAATGTACTCTACCCATTTCATATGCTTATGGTGTAGTGTCTTGAGAATTTAGAAAACTTAAAGCCTGATTTTTGGTAAAGACTAAAAATTCTTTAGGAAGGAGATAATGTCTCCATTTCCTTAGTGCTTGTACTAGTGCATACATCTCCAAATCATATGAGTAATAATTCCTCTTTGCATCATTTAGTTTTTCGCTATGAAAAGCTACTGGTTTTCCCTCTTGACTCAAAACTGCACCTATGGCAACATTGCTTGGATCACAGTCCACAGTAAACAACTTATCAAAGCTGGGAAGTGTCAGAATAGGTTGAGTTGCTATCCTTTTCTTCATATCCTTGAATCCTTTATCATCCCACTCAGTCCATTGGAACTTTGCTTTCATACCTCCTTTTATGGTATCTAAAACAAGTGCACTAATTTCACTAAACCACTTGATGAAATTCCTGTAGAATTGTGCTAATCCATGGAAGCTTCTTACTTCTATGGCTGACTTAAGTGTAGGCCAATTCAAAATTGCTTCCACCTTGCTGATATCCATCTTCAAGTTACCTTATGAGATAAAAAAAACCAAGTATACGAGTTCTTGTTTCATGAACTCACTCTTATCCAAGTTGATTGCCAGCTCTCTTCATCCAATCTTTGCATCACCATTTGCAAATGTCTGAGATGATCCTCCTTGGTTTTTGTGAACACTAAAATGTCATCTAAGTACACTACAACACATTTTCCAATGAAGTCTTTCAACACCTCATTAATTAACCTCATAAATGTGCTCGGGGCATTTGATAACCGAAAAGGCATAAGAAGCCACTCATAGAGTCCCTATGTAGTCTTAAAAGAAATCTTCCACTCATCTCCACCTTTTATTCTTATCTGATGATACCCACTCTTAAGATCTATCTTGGAGTAATACTTAGCTCCCCCTAGACAATCCATCAAGTCCTCTATCCCAGGGATTAGAAATCTATACCGAACGGTGATTCTATTTATGGCCCTAGAATCTATACATAACCTCCAAGTACCATTCTTCTTTGGGGCTAGGACTATGGGAACAACACATGGACTTATGCTCCTTCTAATCAATCCTTGATCAAGCAACTCTTGAATTTTGTTGGCTATATTTGCATTCTATTATGGAGTCATTTTATAGGCAAATTTATTGGGAAGTGAGACTCCTGGGATGAAGTCAATATGATGACTAATGGATCTCTCAGGTGGTAGACTAGTTGGTTGACCATCACTAATGATGTCTTGGTATTGACTCAAAAAATCTTTCACTTCTAAGGGTAAATCTTCCTTCTTATCCCCTTTATCATTTTTTAGCTTTAGAACCAAAGCAAAGCCTACTCCATCTTCTTCCTCCAATGTTTGTAAGAACTCTTTCTCACCTACTAACAATATGTTAGGACCCTCTTTCTTCACTTTGCCTTATTCCAAGATTGACTGAATCTTGAAGATTACTCCATCTTTCTTAACTGAATAGGAGTTCTTAGCTCCATCATATACTGCAGCTCTATCACACTGCCAAGGTCTACCCAATAATAGATGACAAGCATCCATGGGTAGTATATCACACAACACTTGGTCTTTACATCTCCCTATGGAAAATTCTACCCAAGCTTGTTCATTAACTAATACATGTTGATCTTTATTCAGCCAAGTAACCCTATAAGGATTAGTATGAGGAATTCTTTTCAACTTTAATGTTTCAATAGCTTCTAAAGAAACAATGTTATCAGTAGAACCTGAATCTATGATAACTTTACAGACCTTACCGAGTACCTTGTATTTTTTTCAAAATAAAGATCTTCTTTGGCTTGTCTCTTCTTTGTTGGGTTCTTTGAGGAGTGCTTTGCGAATCATTAGATTCTCTCCATTCTCACAATCTAGTGCAACTTCCACTGTCTTGTTGCTAGAAGACTCTTCTTGCACATAGTGGACTCTCCTTTCTCCTCGTTGTGATGTAGAACTCTTCTCAGGACACCGATATGTAGGATGTCCAAATTGCTGACAATTATAACACTTCATTGAAGAGAAGTAAGATCCTCTTCCTTGGTTATTAGTCCTTCCTCTTGAACTACTATTTTAACCTCTTCCTCAGTTATAACTCCCTCTTGTGTTATTGGATTCTCCTTGGTTCTCATTGAGCTTGGAATCATTCTGATTTCTAGCCTCTAGGTTTCTTTCACAAAATCCTCCTCTATGATTTATGTTGTCTCTTCCTCTTCCTCTGCCATTTGTGTCTTGCTTCTTTTTGAACTTCTCCTCTACCTTGAGAGCGATCTAATAGCATTGGTGTACTATCTTAGGACTTAAAATACTGAGATCTTCTTGGATACTCTACTTGAGACCATTCAAATATTTGGCCACTTTTAGACTCTCTTCTTCCATTATATGGGATCTTAAGTATAGCTTGTGAAACTATTCAGTGTAGGTACTGACTTCTAAGTCTTTTTGTCTTAGATTTTGTCTCTTCTTGTGCAACTGCACTGTATAATCCTCTGGGAGATAATTTTCCCTTATCTTAGCCACCATGACTTGCCAATTGGTTATTGGGTTCTTTTCTTCTGTGGTCCTTTCATCTTGGACGAACTTCCACCATGTGATAGCAGTTCCTCTCAACCTTGTTTTATCTATTCTGACCTTCTGAGCCTCGGTCACATTATCATAGTCAAAGTGATTCTCCAATCCGTCTATCCATTCCATGACTACTTCTGGTTCCATCTTGCCACTGAATAGAGGCACACCTTCTAAGGACTTACCATTCATCGCCTTCAATGCTCTCAAGAATGGCTCTTCTTGAAGCACAGGGTTAGGTTCCTGGCACTATGTCTTCCTCGGCCACTGTCTTGTCTTTTTCATTAGCTTCCTTCATCCTTTCATTGACTACTGCAGTCCTAAGATGCACTTCTTCCAACTTGGCAGCCATTTTAGCCAACTGTTCCTTCAGGAGTCTATTCTCCTCTCTTTGCTCTTCCATGTCTTTTGCGAGTTCCGCATTGGTCACCATCTTGGATGAGTCGACAGATGTTCTTGCAGATAACATCCAAACAACACACACCCAAATATTTTAGGGCTCTAATACCAATCTAATGTGGGACTGGAGTCTCATTGCTACTATAGAGTCAGCTTGGATCTTCTCTGAGATCTTTCTCCTAGATCTCTTAGGGTATTCACAACCCTAAACTTAGGTAAGTCACTATCAGTTTTACCTCCCCTTCAAGACTCCATCCCCATCAACATGTTATTCATCTTCCTCACTGAACCTACATAAATAGATTCATTCTACTCACTCAATCAATGTTTCAGAACATTGCTTTCATTCTTTTCCCTAGCTGAACTATTACCGAGATCGCCAAGGGTAAGATATCCAGACTCGTAACTGTTGCTTCTCCTACCAAAAACAAAAAAGAACTATGTACAAGGGATCCTCTCGAGTTCCATCTCCACACATGATTTTCAGCATGGACTCAGGAATATCAAGGGGCCATTAATGCTTACAATCCAGAACGGGTGAAGAAGTTAACAACTTATAAAATAGAAATAAAGTAAACTAATCTACTTGCATACAGAATAAACAACAAAGATTGATATTCACTAAACACATAGTCTGCAACTTCTCATTAGTGGAAATAAAATAAAATAATACAATAATCTACAACTCTGTAACTCTTCTGTAACTTCCTTCTCTTTTGCAACCTCTACTCTCTCCTCTTTAAAATTAAGGCTTGGGATGTCATTATTAACCATCCTATCATTGGAACAACTCTAACTGCCCACTCAATCGCAAGCATCTCTTCAGGAACTGTTACAACTGCCCATATTGTCCATTAAAGATAAGATCAACTTTTCATGGGCCGTTACGACTGAATTTACCAAGCAACAGTAATGCAAAATCGAGCACTAGTCTTAATCGGGTGCCAGTGTTAATAGAAATCCAGTGTTAACCAAAATTCAGTGTTAACTAAAATTTAGTGTTAACCAAAATTCAGTGTTAACCAAAATATAGTGTTAACCAAAATTCAATGTTAACTGAAATTCAGTGTTAACCCGAGCGCCAGTGATACCGAGCAGCTTATCAAAAGTTCATGATGCCTTGGTTTGATTTCTAGAGGCTTACAAACTACCTCACACACACAACTAAAAGAAACCAAGTAAGCAACTAGAGTGTTTATTCATCAGCTTGACCCATTTTTCCACTTGGTCATTACAATAATGAATGAACAAAACACTTTACAAACCAACAAAACTAATATAAGAGTTCATAAGGGTCTTTCACCCTAGTTCTTTAAGTGCTCCTGGACCAAGACCTTCCTAGACAAAAATGTGGATATATTCCATTAAACTCAATGGATTTGTGTCAAACCAACATTATTAGAAAGATAGTTCAAATAAATTTCCAACCATACCACCCATTCATCTGTACAGTCAATTTCCTATCCATACAATTCACTGCAATCAGACTGTTACACACAAATATAGAAATTTAAATTAATAAAATGGTCATAACTTTCATTCTACTCAATGAAAATTGATGAGACAAAAATAAAAGGAAAGATAATAAAATGATCTATCATCCATAAAAAATTTCAGGTCAAAATAACATCATAAAAAGACAAATAATTCACTTCTACAGTAACAAATATATGGAAAGTACATGAAAATGACTGATTATATTGTCTTCTTCATTAAATCTCCATACAAAACTATTCATAATTCTTCCATACCCCCCTCAAATGACTCATAAAAGACATATTTAACCTCCTCCATGCCTTTCAACCGATTGTAACTGATTTTTTTCTATTCTAACTTTTCATTTTTTCTAATTTTACACTTTGACAACATTTTGCATGTTGAAAACTTTTGCATTTTTTTGTAATATTTTGAAAATGAACTCCTAACAACCTCATAATACCTATTACATCATTAATGTGGCCTCTCAGGCCTTATTACAACATCAAAACACTATATTTAAATAAAAAATCCTAAGATTGTGTCATGGAGGCATGTACTTGCTAGGGTGCTCCAGCACCATACTCCCAACCATGAAATCTTTACAAGTCCCTTGGAAATCTGCAACACCTTGACCTGCAATTATTTCTTGATTTCAAACACTTTGATGATCCTCCTTATGCCTGCAACTGCTCCCTCTTTCCTTCATCTTCACCTTAGGCTTGGCCTTGTTCATGTAAAACAATCCTTCCTTTGACTGGTCAAGTTGAATCTATACTCACATGTTCTGTCCTATCACCCATAGCTGCATCCAACTGCTCCCAACTTGTTCCTTGGTTTCAGTCACTTTGAAATAGTCCATACCCCATCCTTTTATTTTCACCCTTGGCTTGACCTCCATGATCATCAAAACAATGAAGCGATAAAGTACTTCCTTCCTTCTTTGTCTGTTAACTCTTCTTTTCTATATGATTAGAACCACATTCATAACAATATACAACCGCCCTATTATGAATTCTATTAACCAAGGATAATCCACTATCATTACCACAAAAATATCTCTCTTCTCCACTTCCTTTGGGGACTTCACAAACACACTATCTTTGGCATCATCTTGGCCTATCACATCCTTGGTCCCTTCCACCTTTGAGACCCTCTTCAAACTTTTTACCTTCACATATTCATCTCTTGGGATGACTGAAACCTTCACCCTCTTTTCAACCTTAAATATCTATTTCACTAATCTTTTCCATTCTCCTTGGCTCACTATCTTCCTATCTTTTTTCTCACATTTCATTTCTTCATCTTAACTATCCATACTTTGCACTTGATATTTTACCTCAAGGGCTTCTGTCCTATAAAGTTTGGGAACATAATCTGAATGTACACCTTCTCTAAACACCACATTCTCACATTTCTTCTCTTTGACCTCCTTCACCTTCCATTTACACCAACTCTTTTCATCTTCCATTCTCATATTTTGAATCAAACTTCCTTCCTCTCATAGCTCTATATTTTAAGGCATAGAAACTTTTGTTTTAGCAGTGCTTGCCTTCTCACTATCTTCTCTTCCCTTCTAGGGACACATCACTGCCCCCACCATAATTTTTTCAAATTTTCCCAGCCCATCTTGGCTTTCCTCAATCCTTTCACCTTCTTTATCTTTATCCACTTCTTATTTCTTCATTCTCCCATTCTTCTTCACCAACTCATTATCTTCTTTACTCTTCAACTTTACATCCATGTCTATATTTTTTTGTCTCAACAATTTTCCTCTTTGTAGTGGCTACACTCTCACTATGATTTCCTTCCTTACGCCTTATAGACACTCTTCTTCCCTGCATTAGTATTCTTACATTATTTTTTTGTCCCTGATTCTTTTCTACCAATGGAATCAAATTAAATGAAACCCCATCCTTTATTATCTTGTAGCTATTATGCCTTCCATCATGTAAAGAAAACCTTTCATATATCCATGACATTCCCAACAAAAAATGACAAATGCCCATAGGTACAACATCACACAATTTTTTTTCTCTATATGCTCCAATATGAAATTCCACCCAAATTTGTTCCTTTCCCAACATAGCATGCTCACCATTCACCCAAGAAACAAAATAGGGTGACTCATGAGGCATCTTTTCTAACTTCAGTTTGTCAACCATTTCTTGAGAAGCCAAGTTGTCTAAACTACTTGAATAAACCATCATAGTATATACCTTACCTTGACACTTGTAGTGGTTTTGAAAATTGCATTCCTTTGGTTTGCTTCACTAAAATCCTTTTCCATGTTGTCTAACCTTTAACCAATCACTTTTAGGGATCTACTAGTTGTGCTATGATACCAATTGATGCAAAGGTACTGATGGTAAAATGGGACAACTCAAACAATGATTCAAATGATCAGATAAACGGGAGCATGGAAGGGTTTCAATGACCAACAATCACAAGACAAGAGTGCGACTCCACCATGGCAACATGGACCAACAATTCAGATCCACCTTTGGAACAACCCATTTTGACAATCAAGACCAATTGCTTTACTATACTCAATCAGACCTTGTAGCCCTATTCTGGACGTCTTTTTGACCATGAAATTTCAAAGGTCACATTCATATCCAAACCAAGGGTTCCAAACTCCTTTAGTGCCCAAACATCTAACATCTCCAACGACAACTCGATTTGCACTCATTCGCACACTTTTAAAGCCTATCACATATAAATGTCAAGCCTAGAGAAAGCCATAAATCTCCAACAAATCCATCGCCTGACTTAATATCAAGTTCATTTCAAATTAAATACAAAATTCATCTTTCCACCTAAGGCCATAATTTTACAATGGAGGAAAGTGGAGATACAAGTATTTTTGTAAACAAGCCCTTGCTATGGAGGGTTTCAGACCTGCCTAGATAAAAATGTGGATACCTTCCTTAAAACTCAATGGATTTTCATCAAACCAACATTTTTAGAAAGCTAGTTTAGAGAAATTTCCAACTATACCACCCATTCATCTGTATAGTCAATTTCCCATCTATATAATTCCCTGCAATCGGACTGTTACACAAAAATCTAGAAATTTTAATCAATTAAATAGTTATAACTTACATTTTACTCAATGAAAATTGTTGAGACAAAAAATAAAATGAAAGATAATACAATGATCTATCATCCATAATCAATTGCAGGTCGAAATAACATCATAAAAAGGTATATAATTCACTTCTATAGGCACAGATTATGGAAAGTATAGGAAAATGACTGATTATATTGTCTTCTTCATTAAATTTTCATACTTCTTCCACACCTCCTCAAACAAGTCATACAAGACATATTTAACCTCCTCCATGCCTTTCAACTAATCCCAACTGATTTATTTCTATTCTAACTATTCATTTTCTGCAATTTTACACTTTGACAACATTTTGCATAATGACAACTTTTGCATTTTTTGTGTAATATTTTGAAAATGAACTCATAATAACCTCGTAAGACCTATTAAATATTTAATGTGTCCTCTTGGAACTTATTACAACATCAAAACACTATATTTGAACCAAAATCCTAAGATTTCTTCATGGAGGCATGTACTTGCTAGGGTGCTCTTGCACCATACTCCTGACCATGAAATATTTCCAAGCCCCTTGGAAATCCGCAAAAACTTGGCCTGTAATTATTTGTTGATTTCCAACACTCTAATGATCCTCCTTGTGCCTACAACTTCTCCCTCTTTTCCTTCATATTCACCTTAGGCTTGGCTTTGTTCATGCAAAACAATCCTTCCTTTGAATGGTTAATTTGAATCTGCACCTGCATCCTCTGTCATATCATCCATGGCTGCATCCAAATTCTCCTAACTTGTTCTTTGGTTTCATTCACTTCCAAATAGTCCACACCTCATCCTTATTTTACTTTCACCCTCAGCTTGACCTCCATTTTCATCAAAACAATGAAGTGATCAAGTACTTCCTTCCTTCTTTGTCTCTTAACTCTTCTTTTCTCTATGCTTAGAACCACATTCATAACGATATACAACTGCCCCATTATCAATTCTATCAACCAAGAAAAATCCATTGTCCTTACAACAATAATATCTCTCTTCTCCACTTGCTTTGGGGACTTCACAAACACGCTATCTTTGGCCTCCTCTTGGACTATCACATCCTTGGTCCCTTCCGCCTTCGATACACTCTTCAAACTTTTTACCTTAACACCTTCACCTCTTAGGGTGACTGTAACCTTCACCCTCTTCTCAATGTTTACTATCTCTTTCACTAATCTTGTCCATTCTCCTTGGCTCACTATATTCCTGTATTGCTTCTCACATTTCATTTCTTCTTCTTGACTATCCACACTTTGCACCTGATATTATGCATCAAGGGCCTCTGTCCTATCAAGTTTAGGAACATAATATAGCTTTCCACCATCTTCTCTAAACACCACATTCTCACATTGCTTCTCTTTGATGTCCTTCACCTACCATTTACAGTGACTCTTTGCATCTTCCATTCTCATATTTTGAATCAAACTTCTTGCCTCTTCTACATTTGTATTTTCAGACATAAACTTTTGTTTTAGCAGTTCTTGACTTCTCACTATCTTCTCTTCGCTTCAAGGGATACATCCTGCCCCTACCATGACTGCTTCACATTTTCCCAGCCCATCCACCATGAATTCTTCACATTTTCCCAGCCCATCTTGGCTTTCCTCAATCCTTTCACTTTCTTTATCTTTATCCACCCCCTTTTTCTTCATTCTCCCAGTCTTCTTCACCAACTAATTGTTATGTATGTGGAGCCTAATCAAACTCAGGTTCTTTCGGTGTGGCTTCCCCCCTAGACTTATCTACAGGGGATTGGGGGTAGCGCCCCCAAGCTCAGAGTCAAGTGGCAGAGCCCCTTGCGGGGTCCTAGGGTAGCACCCCAGGCGGGGTCAAGGGGCAGAACCCTTGATGGGGTAAAGGGTCGGACATTAATTTTGTATTAGTCAGAGTATTTTTGCGCTAATTAGCTCAAGTCAAAAATACTTGTGAAAAGGGCTTGGGGTTTGAGATTCATTGTATGAGGGATTTTGTAGCTTCCTGTGGTGGTATTGAGTTGCAGGTTTTAGATTGTAATCACTGGATAATAATAAAGACATTGGAATCATTGTTGGTGAATGTAGCCTAGGGATTGGGTGAACCAAGTTAAATTTCTGTGTTATTGTGTTCTCTTCTGTGTGTTAATATTTGCATTTTTCTGCTTATTATTCTAACAAGTGGTATCAGAGCGAGGTTTTTTTCATTTGTTCTTTCATCTTTTCTCTGAAGCAGGTCTCATGAGTTAGTTGGAGAGTCTCTCGGTTAAGTGGGAGAAATGGCAGACGAGGGTAGGTTGAAGGTTGATAAGTTTAATGGATAGAACTTCCAGTTATGGAAGATGCAAATGGAGGATTATCTCTATCAGAAGGATCTATGGCGGCCATTAGAGGTAGTAGACAAGAAAGAGGCAACAATGTATCAAGAATATTGGGATATTTTGGATAGGAAGGCACTAGGGAGTATTCTTTTATGCCTAGCACAATCGGTGGCATTCAATATTAATGGAGCAACAATAGCTAAAGGTCTGATGGAAACCCTAGTGAAGTTGTATGAAAAGCCTTCAGCTTCAAACAAGGTATTTCTTATGAAGCATTTATTTAATATGAAAATGGAAGAAGGTGGATCAGTCGCTGATCATTTGAATGAGTTTAATACAGTTACAAGTCAGTTAACTTCAGTTAAAATTACCTTTGATGAAGAGGTTAGGGATCTCTTGATTTTGTGCTCTTTGCTAGAAAGCTGGAATGGCTTGGTAATGGCTGTTAGTAATTCTATTTCTGGTTCTAATACCCTAAATTTTGATGATGTTGTTGGTGTTATATTGAGTGAGGAAATTCATAGGAAAATCTCAGGGGCATCCACATCGGGTAGTGTATTGAACGCATAAAGTAGAGGCAAAACAAGAGATAGAGGAAACAACTCTAGGGAAATCATGGAAAATCACGAGGGAAGTCAAAGGGAAAGAGGTCTCAATCAAGAGGACCTAGCGACTGCTAGTACTGTGGAAAACTAGGACATAAGAAGAAAGATTGTTGGTCTCGGAAGAAAGATCAAGGAGACAAACATGATGGAAACAAGGAGGCAAATGTGGTAAGTAACAAATCTGAAGAGGATGCTTTGCTC
>JAGRRI010048075.1:0-17946 GCA_018584345.1 Thuja plicata | reverse complement strand
CGCAAGACTAAGGATTTGTTTTGGCAAGTGGCTAATGAACATAAAGTTAAGTGTAAGCTTTTAGATTTTGAGGCTGTTATGTTCTCCAAAATGGGAAGTTAGAATAGCCATTGATTATCAAAATTTAATGCTAATCCTACCATTGTGTCCATTATCTCACCTTAATGTCATTCGTGTGGTGCCAACATTCAGATCTTAGCGTCTATTTCTTCAGCATTCTCCATCATTTTTTTCTCATCGTATTTGTATAGCAAGCCATTTATCTTCACTCATGTTCTTAGTTTTATAGTAAATGGAAGTTAAGGCTTCTGGTTATGACAGATTAATTGGTCTTGAGAGTGAATTGAAAGAAGTTTCTGACACATCTCTAAGACTCTTTAATCTCGGAGATTTGTATAGAAGATTGAATTCTCATCCAATTCACCCTATTACATAGAAGCTCAAGGATAGCGGTCTGGTAGAAGCTGTAGGGTTTCCAATGGCAGTCCAAGCTCCTGAGCTTATCAGAGAATGTATAGAGAAATACAACCTAGTGACAAAGCAAATCTTGTTCCTAGATCAGTCTATTTTGCTGACGATTGATAAAACCCTAATCCAATCCACTTTCGGCATTCTGGTGAAAGACATGTATTGTGACATCGACTTCGGTTCATCTGCATCTATGTTTAATAAAAAGAAGACTCTAAGGAGGGAAGACATGCAGAGGACCTGGTTTCAGACCCCTTGATAAAACAAAAGTAAGATGCCAAAGACTCTCTTCAGAACAACCCTAAAGAGGGAAATTGTAGATATCTTGGCCCTACTGACCAGATTAGACGGAAAACTCAAGATCCTGGATCTCGTTGAACATAATTTCTTCCTTGTTCAATCCATTTGCATAGAAAATATGTTCATTGACTGGGCATAAATCCTGTGTGAAAAGATAGCATCATATTTGAGTTCCTGTCAGGGATTCAAACAGTTCTACATGTCTTCATACTTGATCTACGCTATGGCAACTCAGCACCTGTGGCCTGGCTTACCATCAATCCAAAATTTCAACAACACCAAAATATATGAGTTCTACCCAAATCTACAATTGCATTGGAGCTTTGAGAAATATACTATTGTGAATGATGTATTCACAATGAGAATATGTTGGCAAATTCAAGGTTTCCTAGAAATAAGATTCTCACCAGAGGCCATTTTGATAATCAGTCAGTGTGGATGTTCTTTCATTCAATTCCCAAGTTTCTCTTATCTTCAGATAGGAGCCTTCTCTAAATTTCCTAAGAGATTGCACCAGTATCCTGAAGATAAGGTGGTCTTTGTGGAGCTCTCCTGGAAAATATTGGAAGTGAACATTCTATGTTCAAATGTGAAGAAGATTGCCAGAATTCCTTTCCCCATCGTTGTTGGTCCATATTCTTGTGCATTCAAATATGATGCCTAGAATTTGGTAAAGAGCTTTGAGGATAACCTTTGAGGATAAGATCAAGCTACTTGATTATGAGGTTCTTAGGCCTCAATATGATCCTATAGGTTTTTAGAGATCATTTGAAGCTTAGACATGCCTATAGACATGTCCCGGATATTGAGGATTTTTGGGCTGAATGTTTTAATGAGTATCAGACACAGAAGAAATTGTGGTCCCGTTGAACTTTGGATGAAATTAAAATGTATAATAATGTTGTTGATGTATCTGACCTTGGAGATGATGACCTCTTCATTCATCCTTCATCCTATGACTAGATCAAGGTGTTGCCCATTTCTTCCTCTCCACCAACTGGTCGAGTGGTTGATTCAGTGGAGCTTCTCATGAGAGGCATTATCAAGAGAACCAACAAGTGGGCTGAATGGACTAGAGCATGATGAAAAGGAACTTATAGTGTAGGTTCATCTAGAGGAACAACTTTAGGTGATGAGAAATAAACTCCAGTGGCCACTTCTTCTACGATGCCATCAGTTTCAGCATGTGCAACGCAACCCGCTGGGCAAGGAGGTGACCAGCCTCCTGAAAAGAATGTCCCTATCACTTTGACCTGCAGAGGTGGTTCTCTCCTAAACATTGGAAACATAGAGGAGGAGAAAGAGGATAAGGAAAAGGAAAAGTAGAAAGAAAAATTGGTGTCTGTGACCAAGCCTCCCTCACAGATTCTAGTCATCAGTTGTTTGATCCTACAGCTCTTCAGTCTGCAATAAAGGTGTTATCCACAGACTCATGGTTGGAAGAAACCATTGAGAAGAAGAAGAAATGACATGAGGAAGCCATTTCTTCAAAGAACCTGATCCTTAAGGCAACCTCAACTCAGCCACTAATGAAGAAGGTGAAGAAGCAAAAATCCATGGTGGCCCTTTCCCATGATTCCACAACCGGGCATATGGTTATGGAAATAGCAGAGCCATAGAAGGAAGGAAATTTTCATGAAATTTTAGCTTAGGATTTCCAGATAAGAACTGTGGACCTAGGAGTGCCGGTACATGACTCAATGGTGAATGTCTAGAAAAACACCAATGAGAAGATTGAGGAAAGGTTAGAAGAGCTCCGAGCATACAAGGAAGTCCTCAAGTCTGCAAATAAGGAGCTAATTGAGTATATTAAATCTTCTCTTGGCAGTACTTCATCTTCTCAATTTGAACCCAATGCGGAAGAAAATAAGAACTTGCTATTGAAGCTTTAGCAAGAAAGATAGTTTGGGAAAATTGGAAGAGCAAGGATAGAGGCGATGAAGGTTCAAGGCCCCATTGTCATCAAGAATTTGGGGAACCTTCTACTTGATGCAAACAAGTTGAAGGATACAACATCAAAGCACCAGGTGACCATCTACAATGCATCCATAAGATTGAAAGAGCAATTAGCCACCTTTCAGGATGTGATTGATATGAAGACTAGTGTTGCAATCTCCCATGGCATCCTTAAGACTGGGCATGAGCCTTTGTTTCATTGGAGGTAGTCTCTAGAGTTCATGATTGAGAGCTCAAGAAGATCAGAAAATGAATTCAAGACTGTGATTGAGTTAGTGCAAAGCGAGCTGGACAAACTTTTTGAGTTTTTGAAAGTTTTACACATGGAATCTCAATTTTTTGAGAGTTACAAGTTGGTGAATATAGAGTGAATGAAAGATAAGTTTATTGCTTTCATAGATGATATTGCAGATCCACCTAGCTTCCAAGTGTCAAGGATCAGTGAACTCTCCACGATAGATACAGTGATCAAAAAGGAATCAGAGAAGCTCCAATCCTAGATTGATAGGTTGGACGAACTAACAGAGATGCATGATTTTTGTATGATCCGAGCTGAAAATGTAATCATTCCAAATACTCAGGAATTGGGCAAGGTAATGGATGCAATGAAGGCTTACAGAGGAAAAGTCATTTCTCAGAAGCAGGCATAGATTCTGTTGACCTTTGTCATCTTCCCAATTTTTGTATGATGTAGCTATTTTGGGCATTTATTCAGCCTTGTCAGTTTTTGTAACCGGCCAATTTTATTATTATAATGTTCCTCTTAGAATATTGTAAAGAGGCAATCATTATTGTAAACTGGTCATTTTTGAGAAGACCTATAAATGTAAATTTTTATAAAGTTAATAGATCGACAAAAATTACTTTGGGCAAACCCCTGTGGCTGGGACTACTGTGTGCGACTCTGAGTTTGAAGTGATTTTTGTTGTTCATCTTAGTTAGCTATGTGATGTTCTGAATGAGGATGAAAATACTAGAAATTGAACAAATATTAATGAACCGGGTTTTGTTATTTTCATTCAGTGGATTGTATGTTTACTGTCTTCAGCATAAGCACTCCAATTTATTTTCATTGCACATCTTAGTTCAATAGATTAATTCTTTCATAAAGGATTAGGAAGAGGGTGAATAGAGAATGAGATAAAGATAATCTGAGTATTGTCAAAGTTTCATAATTTTAGTAATCTAGGAATTGCATTGTTACACCTTATTTCTTCATCTCTGCTGGTAGATGGTAGTTTGCATTCATCCCGCACTGCATAATAGTTTGCATTTCATTGAGTAAGTCCCCTTCCATTGCCTGAGTTGTTTGAAGCTTTGAGCAACTTGGTTAAACCTCTTCTGCTCTCTGGTTAAGAGCATACCCCTAAAAACCAAAAGACAAAATTCATTGCATATCTTTCACATAAGGGATACTGTACCTTTAAATTTAGGGGTCATTGATGGATTCCTGCCATTGACTCGGTCTGTGGTTACTTTTTGTTCTACGAAAGATAGCTTTGGGTTTTTTTAAGAGTCATTGTATAAATCAAATTTAAAGTAGACAAAGTGTAAACCAATAGTTTTTGGCGACTCTGCTGGGGAGAACTCAGAATATTCCTAAGCTCACTTAGTAAGTCTGTCTATGGCTCTACTAAGTGACTTAGTGTTTGGCATTCCTAATGTTACATTATGCATATCACTCTTAAGGAGAAATGGTGTTGCCTCATGAAGGAAAAGTCCCACTAGAGAAACCTAATCTTTGCATCTAGGATGAGTAAGATGACATTATAAACCAGTTGAATATCCTTGCTTAGAAAATCCAAAAATCCCTTGACCAATACAAAAGAATCAGCTTTGTGCTAGAAAGACAAGAAGCCAATGTTGAGTATTGGGAGGGAGTGTTACAAGAAAGAAGATTGAGAGCTACGCAGCCACAGTAAACAAGTTCAGTAGCTCTAGATCCCAAGTATACCTGAAGTGTCTAGAGAGGAGGACATAAATATCCTCTGTTTGAAGAATTGAAGAAGGATAAGTTTCCTTTGTTAGAAGACCCTTTCAGAAGAGGAAGAACCAACACTTGGGATCCTATCTTTCTAGGTATTCATGGTGCTCTTTTTCCACCACCACGCCCTGTTTCCCAGATTCGTAGCCATTATTCTACACCTCTTGTCATCTGCAACACTACCCCATTACTATGTAATGCCCTTACTCTTCATGGGGTAGCTACTCCTACCAACATCAATTTTCAAGCTGTGCCAGTAGTCCTCCCTATTTCAATGGCTGTCCCTTGGGGTAATGCTATTGGGCCTCTTCAGCTAGGATCTAATAATGACTTACCTTGAGCTTCCCAAAAGAACTTCCCAAAGTTTAATGGAGATGGGAAAGCATCTTCTGATGAGCATATTGTAGCCTTCTTCACCGCATGCAGCATTGTAAACCCTCAGCATGAAGATGTGGCAGTAAGAATGTTTGTAGAGACTTTAATAGAAAATGTTGTTGACTGGTTTCAACATCTCCCTATGGGATGCATAACTAGATGGAATGATATGAAGAACCATTTAAAACTCACTATAAAAGTATAGAAGATGAGCACACACTTCTAACTCAGCTCACACAAATAAATAAAGAACCTAGTGTTCCTATGAGGGACTTTATTGCAAGGTTTAACAAGCTGACTAACAGGATCCCTGCTACAAGTAAGCCTACAACTGACAACCAAAAGATGTTCTTTATTAGTTCCATGCCTCCTGACATAAGTTTCCAAATCAGATGAGCGCATGTGGCTAACCTACAAGCTGCTCAGACTCTAGCAATTGAGCTAGACGATGACCTCATAGCTATTAGCAAATGGAAGCAAGAAGTGCAAAGTGGTGCCTCCACAAGCTCTATCTCCGGTGCAACTAAAAATACTGAGGCAATGCTTTAGAAGTTGTCTAATGAGATGATTTCCCTTAAGTGGAAAATGAGAAATTCTACCCCATCCTTTTAGTAGCCTTACCAGGATATTCCCAGAAAACAACATGAAGGTAAACAGTTGCAGTTGCCGCCTACTTAGCAAAATCTCGCCATTGAGGTAGCTAAAATACATAATATGTACATTTTTCATCTGAGATCTGACCATGATGGTGATAGCTATCTGGAGATGAAAAGATACAGGCAGCTAGCTTCAAGCAATGAGCTGACCATTGAATATCTCGAAAGCGAAGAAGATTCTGCTCCCCATGGCGACTCTGATAATTTCTTTTTGGAGTATGAATCTGATTCTAAAGTCAGAGGTGAATGCTTTTCCACCATGGATGGAATTAAAATGGAAGTGGAAACAAGAAGTCAAAGAGACAAAAATCTGGGTAACTCTATTCCTTCCTAGAATATTGCAATTGGTCCTTTGGCCGGTGCACCTTGATCTTCTACCTCTTCATCTTGGAAGAAGGATCACTCAAAGCCTGAAACAAATGGTAAGTCCCCATCTTCCTTTGATATAATTCAATACTGCAAGGATGCTATAATCCAAGTGTCTCCCTTAGAATATTTAAAAACTCATCCTACTGAACTTCAGAAGCTTGTAGATTACTATAAAAGTGATGCTAATTCCAGAATGCAGCCTAATATAAATTCTACTGTTATTGATGAATCTCCTAATAGTGGCCCTGTAAATGATGAAGAACCCATCCTTCCCTTGCTCTTTCAAGAAGAATATTCTTAAATCTTAGCCACTACTCCTTGCTAGAAAATTGACCCATTTTATGTTTCCCTATTTGTAAATGGTCATAAACTAAGAAACTATATTATTGACTCCGGAGCCTCTAATAATGTCATGCCCACCTTTTTTGCTAAAGCCCTTGGATTGAACCTTACCAAAACCTTTGGCCATTGTTATTCAATGGATGCTACATAGGCTCCCCTCCTAGGTCAGGTAAAGGATGCACAAGTTGCATTAGCCACACACCCTGCAAAGAGGATGAAGCTCACCATCCTAGTAGCTGATATTCCAGCCAACTACGATATGCTTCTAAGTATAAGTTTTTGCAGAGACATAGGTGGAGAAATCAAGATGGACTAGTCCCATGCTATAATCCCGGTGGGTACTAAGAAGATAAAGCTGGAGCTACAGGAAAAGGCCAAATTCACAGTATTGAAGTCTGATGACCCTAAGGCACAAATCCTCTACTAGGAGATGGAATTCGGCAATTATATGTTGTTTTCAGATTTAAATCATCAACATGAAATATTGGAGAATACTAATAGTTAGGATATCTAGACCTTGGAGTTTGACAGAAGTTGTGCTACCATAGGATCAGGACCTGGCATAGTTCTTATTCCCCCAGAAGGAGACATGATACAACTTTCTTATAAATTGCAGTTTAAGAACACTAATAACATGGTGGAATATGAGGCTGTGTTGCTATTATTTTTTCTGCGAAGCAAAGAGGGGTGAAAATCCTTAAAGCAATCGGTGATCCAGAGTTGATAGTGAGGCAAGTTCGAGTGTAGTATGCAATGAAAAATGCAAGACTATAGAGTTATAGGAATAGAGTTTGGGACGAGATAGAGGATTTTGATGCCTTTTCAATCTAGGTTGTTCCAAGATAGCAGAACACAAGAGCATATTTTTTGGCCACCTCAGCTTCACTTCTCCTCCCACATCTAGAAATAAGAGATAAGCAATACAAAGTCAAAGTTCTCTTTAGGCCAAATGTTCCAGGTAATGTGGAAATTTGGCAAGTCTTCAACAGTGAAAAGCAGATACAAGCTTTCATGGAAGGATCAGATTAGTTTAGTGATCAATACTTTGAAGGAAGTTCTAGTACCTACAAGGATTTCTCTCTAGACAAAAAGGAGTGAGATCTTGGAGAAGAACAGTTAAAAGGTAGAAAAATTCCTTAACACCTAATCTCCCTTGAAAAACTTTTTGATAGACATGATGCATATATTAGAAAAGAAAGGGATAGGAAAGGTGGTACCTTAGGGGATTTCAAGGGAATGAACATAGGCACTGATATAAACCTAAGATGATAAATATTGGTAGTTTTTGAACAAAAAAGGAGAGAGAAAAGGATAAACTCCTACTCTCTGAATATAAGGATGTGTTTTGTTGTGGCTATGAGGACCTCAAAACTTTCTAAAATGGAGACTTCAAGCACACAATTCCTCTCAAGCCTGAAGCCATCCCTTTCCAAAAGAAGAAACAAAATTACAATCCTAAGGTTTTAGCTGCATTTTTTAGAGAAGTTTACAAGATTTTGGAGGAAAAAATTATCTATCCCATACATCACTCTACATGGATAGCCAACATCATGTCCATCCAAAAGAAGAATGGAGAAATCAGAATTTGTGTAAATTTCTAGAATCTGAACCAGGATTCTTTCAAGGATAATTACACCTTTCCCAACATGGATCATATACTGCAAATTGTAGGTGGATCCAAAATGATGTCCATGTTGGATGGTTTCTTGGGTTTCAACCAAGTTGAGGTGGACCTGAAAGATAAGTATAAGACAATGTTCACCACTCCTTAGGGAATGTTTGCTTACAATAGAATGCCCTTTGGGCTTATCAATGTTGGAGCTACCTTCCAAAGGGAAATGAACTCTTCATTTGTAGACCTCTAGGATAGAATAATAGTTATATACTTGGATGATTTAACAGTCTTCTCTAGGAAGAGAGAAGATCATTTGAGAGATCTTGAGAAAGTGCTAAAGAGATGCCGAGAGCATGGCATCTCTCTCAATCCCAAGAAGTCTAAATTTTGTGTCACTGAAGGTAGACTGCTTGGTCATATTGTTTCCCATGAAGGAATTTGAATTGATCCTAAGCATGTAAAGGCCATCTAGCAATTGAACCTAATAGTAAGCAAATCTGGAACAAGATCATTCTTTGGGCAGGTAAACTTTCTCAGGCACTTTGTTCACGACTTTTTTGAGATTACAAAATGCATAATTGATATGATGAAGGGTAGTCAAAGCTTCAAGTGGAATGACTCTAGGAAGAAGGCCTTTGATTTAATCAAGCACGTTATAGCCAGAGCACCTGTATTGGTGCATCTAGATTATACCAAGGAGTTCATATTGTACTGCTACACATCAGCTCATACATTGTCTACTATCCAGATGCAAGAGAACAATGAAGGGATTCAGGTGCCTATTGCATTCATGAGAACTCCACTCAAGGATCATGAATTGAGATATTCTCAAATGGATAAGCATGCATATGCGATGGTAAGGGCACTAAAAAATTTTAGATTCCATGTATTACATTCCCATTCTGTTATTTATATTCCTGATTCTTTTGTTAAGAGCATTTTGACACAATAAGAAATAGGATGTAATACTAGAGGTGCATGGATAGCGAAGGTATAGTAGTATGATATTGAACTCAAGCCAACAAATTTGGTCAGAGGAAATGGCTTGTGTAAAATAATGGCTAAAAATCAGGAAACAACTCAAGAGGAGGATTCTCCCAAGGTGTTAATAGTTAGTCTTCTTGATCCTTGGTTTTCCAACATCGCCTATTTCCTTACTTATGGAGATTTCCCAAAAGGATTTACATACAAACAGAGAAGAGATTTGAAGACCAAGGCAGCCAATTATGTCATTTATGATGACCAGTTATATAAGAGGGCAACAGATGAAACTTTCTTAAGGTGTGTGGACAAGCCACAACAAGAGAGATTGCTCCAGGAATTCCACAATGAGGTGTGTGGTGGATAGTTCTTGTCCATAGTCACTACATATAAAATCTTGAGCCAGTGGTACTACTGGCTTGACAGGTTTAAAGATTCCTACAATTGGGTGGCCAAGTGTAATAAGTGTCGAATGTTTTCTAGTAAGCCTCAGTTGGCTGCTCTCTCATTCAAGTCGATTGTAGTAGAGGGTCCTTTTCAGCAATGGGAGCTTGATTTCAATGGTCTGATAAATTCTCCCTCTTTGGTAGGTCACCTATATGTCATAACTGCCACAAATTACTTTACCAAGTGGGTTGAGGCTAAGCCTACCAAGAAAACCACATCTAAGGTGGTCTGTGAATTTATCAAGGAGAATATCTTGGTAAGGTTTGGAGTGCCAATGAAGCTAGTGATGGACAATGCCACATATTTCTCTTCTTCAGAGATTATAGAGTTCTACTACAATAACAATAACTATCTTAGTCACTCATCTAATTATTTCCCTCAGGGAAATGGTCAGGTCGAGTCAAGCAACAAGAACCTGATTAACATAATGAAGAAACTAGTTTCAGAGAGTCAAAAGGATTAGCACAAGGAATTGCACAAACCTCTATGGGCAGATAGGATAACACCTAAGTGAGCTATCAAGATTTCCCCTTTTGATCTGGTTTACGGAATTGAACCTAGTCTCCCACTTCCACTGGAGTTATCCATTTGTAGGCTGCAGCAGGTAATTGAAGATCTAGTTTTCCAAAATAGTTTAGAGAAATGAATCATGTATTTGACCAAGTTGGAAGAAGAACGGGAAAATATTGTTGACCATATCACTGATCATCAGAGGAGAGTGCAAATATTCTTTGATAAGAAGGCCAGACCAAGAAATTTTATGTAAGGTGACTTGGTCCTATTGTGGGATAATAGGCGTGAGTCCAAAGGAAAGCATCATAAGTTCGAATTGCTTTGGAAAGGACCATTCAAGATTGTACATGTGAAATAGAATAATTCCTCTATTCTGGCATATCCTTCTGGAGAGATTCTTCCATTCTCCTACAATGGCTAGGATCTGAAGCTCTACCAAATACTCAAGTGAAAGTAGGCAACCCCTACAAGTTAGTATTAGTGTAGGTAGGTTTGCTTTGCATTTCTCCTGCATTTTGCCTGCTTTCTTAGTCTTGTTTTATTTAGTTTCCTTTCCTTTTGTGTGTTTTAGTTTAGTCTACCTATTGTTTTTCCTGTCGGTCTTGTTGTCTGAACCAGAGACTCTGGGTCCCTTCTCAGACATTGGCATGTCTAAGTCCCCAGTTGGAGCCAGCTGTTGCCAAATTTTAGTCTAGGGTCTTTAGGTCCTAGGGGGTAAATTGTTCTTTGGTGACTTACTTCTCATTCATCTTGAAACCTTCCCCTAATGTGTTTATCAAATAAATTATTTTCCTTGCCTATTTGAGGCTAGTGAGTTTTCAATCCTTCTGCTTCATTTGGTGTTTAGGTATGTCAGGAAAAGGTGTGTCATAGCATCTTCCAAATGAGAAGTAGTCACCCTTAGATCTGTAATGCTTAATGTGTTTTTCTGAAAGGTTAACATGTGATTTACATAAGCGATTCATAAAGCTTTTGTTCGTAAAAAGAGTTTTTCAACTCTCAGAGATATCAAGTTGCAGAGTAGTGGTGGTGATCATGTAGCATCCAAAAAAGTTGGTCTTAAATGTGCAACCCTGACACAAGTGAAAAGAGAAAATAAGAGGTTAAGTGCTCCCGACGGAAAAGAAGTTGTTTAAGTGCAAAAAGGATAAAGATGAAGCCGTTGGGATACTTTTTTGAAATAAAGGAAACAAGATTACAGGAAAAGTACTCTCTTATGTTCTTTTCCTACACAAGGTAAAATGGTCTACTATTTATTCATTTCAGCATAAGAAGGAAAGTATGTTATTTTTCTACAAGACTAAGGATTTGTTTTAGCAAGTGGATAATGAACATAAATTTAAGTGTAAGCTTTCAGATTTTGATGCCGTTATGTTCTCTGAAACGGGAAGTTCAAATAGCCGTTGATTATCAAAATTTAATGCTAATCCTATCATTGCATCTGTTAGCTCACCTTAATTTCATTTGTGTGGCACCAACATTTAGATCTTAGCGGCTATTTCTTTAGTATTCGCCATCATTTTCTGCTAACCATATTTGTATAAGAAGCCATTTATCTTCACTCATGTTCTTAGTTTTATAGTAAATGACAGTTAAGGCTTTTGGTTATGATAGATTAATTGGTCTTGAGAGTGAATTGAAAGAAGTTTCTGACACATCTCTAAGATTCTTTGATCTCAGAGATTTGCATAGAAGATTGAATTCTCATCCAATTCACCCTATTACATAGAAGCTCAAGGACAACAGTCTAGTAGAAGCTGCAGGGTTTCCAATGGAAGTCCAAGCTCCTGAGCTTGTCAGAGAATGTATAGAGAAATATGACCCGGTGACGAAGCAAATCATGTTCCTAGATCTGTCTATTTTGTTGACTATCATAAAACCCTAATCTAATCCACTTTCAGTATTCCAGCAAAAGACGTGTATTGTGACATCAACTTTAGTTCATCTGCATGTATGTTTAATTAAAAGAAGACTCTAAGGAGGGAAGACATGCAAAGGACCTGGTTTCAGACCCCTCGATCAAAGAAAAGTTAGATGTTAAAGAATCTCTTTGGAACAACCCTAAAGAGGGAAATTGTAGATATTCTGGCCCTACTGACCAGATTAGATGGAAAACCTGAGATCCTGGATGTCATTGAACATAATTTCTTCCTTGTTCAAGCCATCTGCACAGAAAATATGTTCATTGATAGGGAAAAAATCCTATGTGAAAATCTAGCATCCTGGTTGAGTTCCTATCAGGGATTCAAAAATTTCTACATGTCTTCATACTTAATCTACGCTCTAGCGACTCAACACCTGTGGCCCAGCTTACCGCCAATCCAGAATGTCAACAACAACACCAAAATATATGAGTTCTACCTGAATCTACAATTGCATTGGAGCTTTGAGGAATATACTACTGTGAACAATGCATTCACAATGAGAATATGTTAGGAACTTCAAGGTTTCCCAGAAAGAAGATTCTCACCAGAGGCCATTTTGGCAATCAGTCAATATGGATGTTCTTTCATCCAATTCTTGAGTTTCTCTTATCTTCGGATAGGAGCCTTCTCCAGATTTACTAAGAGATTGCCCCAATATCCTAAAGATAAGGTGGTCTTGGTGGAGCTCTGCCAACTAATATTGGAAGTGAACATTCTATGTTCAAATGTAAAGAAGATCATTGGAATTCCTTTCCCTGTGGTTGTTGGTCCATATTCCTGTGCATCTAGATCTGATGCCCGGAATTTGGTAAAGAGTTTTGAGGATAAGATCAAGCTACTTGATTATGAGGTTCTTAGGCCTCAATATGATCCTACAGGTTTTGTTAGAGATCATTTGAATCTTAGACATGCCCACAGACATGTCTCATATATTGAGGATTTCTAGGCTGAATGTTTGAATGATTATCAGACACGGGAGGAATTTTGGTCCCGTTTAACTTTGGATGAAATAAAATGTATAATAATGTTGTTGATGTATCTCATCTTGCAGATGAAGGCTTCTTCATGCATCCTTCACCCTACAACCAGATCAAGGTGTTGCCCATTTCTTCCTCTCCACCAACTGGTCGAGTGGTTGATTCATTGGAGCTTCTCACGAGAGGCATTATCAAGAGAACTGACAAGTTGGTGGAATAGACCAGAGCGCGATGGAAAAGAACTTGTGGTGCAGGTTCATCCGAAGGGACTATTAGAATAATCCCAAAGGATAACTAAGAGGGGGGGTGAATTAGTTATCAATAACTTCAGTTCTTTTTACTTCTTTAACTTTAGAACACAACCAAGTAAATGCTTAATCAAATAACATAGTACTTAACACACAATTTGATTACGAGGAAACCAAATGGTAAAAACCCTGGTGGGAATTAGTACCCACAATAAAATATACTTGTTTGTAGTAATCCCTATTAGAAGATATTTCAACCCTGTTAGGAGTTGTACAATATAATGCAACAATTATAGTGACCTAGTTAAGGTTCGAACCCTGTTAGGAGTCTTTTACAAATAACCCTGTTAGGGGTGATGGACTCATTGTCCAAAAGCTCACTGCTTGATGGCGAATGCTACAACCTTCTGAATAAAAGATATGCACTATATCTGATGATGAACTATAGAGTAGACCTGATGTCTTGATCAGTTCTAGTGTATTGCAATCTTTCACTTCCTTTTCACATAGACTCTTGATGAATGAACCAACTCTGATAATCTGCTATGTACATCATTCTTATCTTTTTGTATCATTCACACTTAGCGTGTTACCTTTGAATTTTTATAAGTATCTTCCACATAGTATGAGATCATGGAACCTATAAGACAACTCTTCATTATATTCTTGTCGGCTCTACTAAGAACGTAAGCATGATTACAACCACGCAAGTATAAACCAAATAGACATGACGCTTCACTAAGTCAGCCTCACCAATTTTACTCTAACTTTGTAATCTTCTTGAAACACATTTGGCGCCTTTGGAATAATATTATCAACTCATAACTAAAAATGAATATACACACACATATATAGAAGATAGGTGCAACTCAAGAAACATGTGATATACGTCAGCCCTAAACTGTTACACTTCCTGAATTGTAACTGCTAATAACAGAATTACATAACTTTACTGAAACATGATATCTGAGTCTGCGTGTATGAACATAACATAATAAACATGTCAACAACATGTATCTATCCACACAAGTCTTTATATCATCATTTGAATAAGTGCATACAGAATTACTACTATGTATTATATGTTATCATCAATGACAAACATACAATCAATCAACTGCTCCAAATCAAATCTCCAACAATCTCCCCCTTTGACATTGATGGAAACATATGATATCAAAAACATCCTCTGTTCATGGTGTCCTCTTTCTTTTACAATCTTCTCAATATCCTCATCAAAGATTTCTCTAAACTGCTGCAATTCCTCTGTCTATGTTTTTGTTCCATCTATATACTCCCCCAGAGTATATGCTCCCCCTTAGTACATACTTCTCCTTACTATATACTCCCCCTTTGACATCAATGGCAAAAGATGCCATAGTTCTTTAGGCACAGGTACTACTCCAGAAGTAGAGTAGTCGACCATTCATCAGTCACTTAATGACTGATGTCTTTGCTGCTTCTTCTAAATAGACTAAGGAGAGGGAATTACTCCCAACTTCTCCTTGAGATACTCAAAAGTATCCTATGATAAGGGCTTTGTGAAAATATATGCCAACTATTCTTTGGTGTTCACATAGTCTAATTTAACTTCTTTGTCTGCAACCTTTTCTCTTAAGAAATGGTACTTGATCTCTATGTGTTTTGTCTTTGCGTGCATCACAGGGTTCTTAGACATGTTGATAGTGCTAGTATTATCACAATAAATAAAAATAGGATAGTCAACCTGAATGCCAAACTCTTTAACCATCTACTTGATCCAAACCATGGTTGAATAATTTAGTGTTGCTGCAACATATTCAGCTTCTGCTGTTGACTGAGAAATATAGTTCTGCTTCTTGCTTGTCCAAGAAACCAACTTGTCTCCAAGGAATACTACTCCTCCTAAAGTGCTCTTCCTGTCATAAATACAACCTACCTAATTTGCATCTGTATATACATGAAGCTTTACATTATCTAATTTAGGATACCATAAACCATAGTCTATAGTTCCCTTTAGCTATCTAAATATCCTTTTTACTGCCATTAAGTGGTTTTTCTTGGGTTTAGCTACAAATCTTCCAACAATGCCAGCTACATTAGATATGTCAGGTCTAGATTGAGTTAGATAAATGAGTTTGCCAATCATAGATTTGTACAATGTCTTATCAACTATTGTGGAGTCATCGTCTTTTGAAAGCTTACTTCCTGTTATGATGGGAGTGCATACTGGCTTACAATCTTCCATCTAAAAAGTCTTCAGTATTTCCTTCACATATTTAGACTAATTAATAAATATACCTTTATCTGTTTGCTTTACATTTAGTCCCAAAAAGTATTTTATATGACCAATCATACTCATTTCAAATTCATTCTACATTTCTTTTGCAAATGCTTTACTAAGCTTGTCATTACCCCCAAATATAATGTCATCAACAAATATAGCAACTAACAATAATCCATCAAGTGTATCTCTTGTGAATAGGTTATAATCTGCTGCTCCTTTCTTGAATCCAATCTTGGTAAGATAACCATCAAGTCTCTCATACCAAGCTCTTGGGGCCTGTTTAAGACCGTAGAGTGCTTTCTTCAATTTGCATACCATGTCTGGTTCATCTAAAAGACTAAATCCTTCAGGCTGTTCAATGTAGACTTCTTCATTCAAATCTCCATTCAGAACAGTTGATTTTACATCCATTTGATAAACTTTAAAGTCTTTGACTGTTGCATATGCCAAGAACAACTTTATGGCTTCTAGTTTTCTCACAGGGGAAAATGTATCAGTGTAGTCTATTCCTTCTCTTTGCGCATATCCCTTGCATACCAATCTTTCTTTGTTTCTAACTACTGTTCCATCTTCATTCATCTTGTTTTTGAATACCCACTTTTTTCCAGTCACATTTTTGTCACTGGGTCTAGGGACTAATTCCCATGTATCATTTTTGATTATCTAATCTAATTCTTCTTTCATTGTATTCTTCCAATCAGAATCATTACAAGCATCTTCAACACTTAAGGGTTCAATCTGTGAAAGTAAACATACCTCTTGATCCATTGCTAGAACTTTTGCTTTAGATCTTTCCAAAACACTGTTTCTCTGATCTCCAATGATGTCATCCTTAGAGTGGTATCTAGATGTGAATTTTGGAACCTTAGGTGTGATTCTTCTCTGCTTGATTTAGGGTCATTGCATGAGACATCAATGCAATCAAACATTTCTTCAATAATAGTGTCTTTGTTGCTAGGTCTAGGTCCATCCTCAATCATAGGTGCATATTCATAGTATCTTTCTGTAACCATACAATTTTCATCAATCTTAGCATGTGTGCTTTCAATTATCTTCTTTAATCTCAAATTGAAACATCTATATGCTTTGCTTTTAGTAGAATAACCAAGTAAAATACCTTCATCACTTCTAGCATCAAACTTACCAACACCATCATCTCTCTTGATGTAGCACTTACTGCCAAAGATTCTGAAATACTTTACTATAGGTACATTGCCAAACCAAATTTCATAGGATGTCTTATCCGCGCTTGGCCTTAATTGGGTTATGTTGATAGTATATAATGTTGTGTTTACTGCATCTCTACAATAGGTGTGCGCAACTTTTCCTTCAATCATCATAGTGCGTGCTATATCAATTATGATCCTGTTCCTCCTTTCTACAACCCCATTCTACTAACGGGTTCTAGGTGCACTCAACTCTCTTTTAATACCTTGTTCTTCACAATAATCATAGAACTGATCAGAGGTGAACTCTCCTCCTCTATCTAATGTCAGACATTTCAGATTCAATCCAGATTCATTCTCAACTTTAGCTTTGAATATTTTGAACTTCTCAAAGGCTTTAGACTTCTCCTTTAAAAATGCAACCCACATCATCCTAGAAAAATCATCAACAAACAAAATGAAGTACCTCTCTCCGTAGTATGATCTTGTTTGGGTAGGACCAACAAATCTGTATGTACTAAGTCCAATTTGTTTTCAGCTAAGTTCTACTTGCTTCTAAAGGAACTCCTTACATGCTTTCCCATAACACATTCCCTACATATTGTGTCAACTGGTCTTGCAATACTTGGTAGGTCTCTAACTGCCTTAACACTGCTGATCTTTACTATATTATCAAAGTTGATATGACAAAGTCTCTTGTGCCATAACCAACTATCATCCACCTTTGCAACAAAACAACTTACATCATAATTAACCTGAAAAACATTACCTTTTGTTTTGGAGCCTAATGCAATCATGTTTCCATCCTTGTTGTTAATGATGCACTTGTTGTCTTTGAATTCCAAATGATAACCTTTGTCAAGTAGTTGTCCAATACTCAGCAGGTTATGATGTAATCCATCAACATATAGAACATCATTTGTCTTATTCTTTCCATCCAAAGTGATAGAACCTTTGCCTATGATACATTTAGGAGTGTTATCTCCAAATCTAACCATACCACCTTTGTACTTGTCTAACTGAACAAACCTATCTTTGTCACCAGTCATATGATGAGAGCATCCACTATCAATGATCCAATCAGTTTTGATTTCTACTTTGGAAATTAGGGCTAGCTCTTGTTCTTCCTTTTCATCTGCAATGTCCATTTCCTCAAGCAACCTTTCCATATCTCTAAGGGCGATGAATCCAATTTCATCTTCTCCTAAATCTTCATGAGTTACACCTTCACCATGATAACATTCCTTCTTATATTTGGGTTTGTAATCAGATCTGAACTTCTTGACTCTTGTGGGACATTTAGATGCAAAGTGACCTATCTTATTACATGAAAAACATTTGAATGGAAGTTGTCCTTC
>JAGRRI010048071.1:0-15940 GCA_018584345.1 Thuja plicata | reverse complement strand
AAGAGATATCATCCTTCATATTAATAAGGTTTGGAAAGTGCAATATTCATTGGAGGCTTGGACAAAGGCTCTTGCATCTTTGTGGCATTCGCCAGCCGAGCCAAAAGTTGTGTGTTTTATTTGGAGGCTGTTGTTACAAAGATTCCCTGTTAAGAGACCTGACAGGGAATACAATCAATGCAAAATATGCAGGCAACCAGAGACAGTACCACACATTTTCTTTGAGTGTTTTTTTGCAAAAGAAATTTGGAATTTATTTGGAATTTGGAATCTCTCTTCTAGTGCACCATATGTTTTTCAAATTTATTTAAAACCTATTTTCCACCACTGTGGGAAATCAGGTCATACAACAAACACTTGCCAAAGAAAAAATGGTAAGTCCAATCCTAAAACTAACTTTAATGGTTACTGCTTTAACCGTAATAAGTTTGGACATCAAGCACGTGAATGTAAGACAAAGGAAAGCAATGCACCTTCCACACCTAGACTCAATGGTAATTGTTATAACTGTCAAAAATATGGTCATAGAGCTCAAGATTGAATATCTAAAGGTAAACAACAATGGACATCAAAGGCACAAGAGAAATCACCAAGAAAAGGAAATACTTACAAGTGGGATTACAACACATGGCATAGTTTTTGTTGCTGTGGTGAGTATGGACATGTTCTAGAAAAATGCATAAGGACACATTTCAGAGGAAAGTCTAAAAGTTGGATGAATGGAAGCCTAGTTTGTCATAGTTGTCTAAAAATTGGTCATACAAGGAAAGATTGTAAGACTAGGGTACCTGCTCCTACTGTTGAGCAGATTAGAGTACAAATGAACCAGACATGGGTTAAGAAATCTGAACCATGTAGTAGTGAAGCTAGTACAATCAAGGTCACCCAATACAATGGATTAGGTGATCACATCATCTCCAACTAAGCAAAAGAGGTATGTAAGGAATTGCATCTAAAATTCTTATCTTACATTAGTTCCTAACATAAAATATGCCAAAGTCCATATTTGCATATGTTAAGATGCACCAGGACATATGTTGAAGACAAAAATGTTGAGAAGAGAAAATTGCACTATAGGTGCCGAGCATCAATCATGGACACTAAGGCCGAGTTCTTTAGTGTGTGCCAAGTTTGTTGGCTGAGTAAGTTCTATGATGGCCGAGTTTAGTGAGCCGAGTGGGATGAAAGTTGTGTTAGAAAGCCAAGGAGAGCTGGCTTGCACTAACTCAATGGCCAGAACATTTATTGCTTACCTACCTTGACCTTTCAAAATCTATAAAGGATGAACAATTTACTCTTCATTTTTACCTTGTGATTTTCACTATTTACGGAGCGATTGAAGTAGTTGTAGAATTGATCTCAACAAAATTAGCATCAAAGATTTCATCAGCGTGTTGTCAGCAATCCTAAGGTGAAAAGTGTGAAGTGCTACTTGCCGAGGTGCTCTGTTCTTCTTTTTTTTTTTTGAACCCTAATTTCAGTATTATGGCTGCAAGCTCTTTCGCACCAGTCAAAAGTATGGAGGAAGAACAAGAGAAAATTTAGTTAATATGGAATGATGAATGTGCACCTCTCAACTTTCAAGCCATTCTTGAAAGTGCGATTTAGAGTGATTTTACCGGAGCTCTCTCATCCATTCCACCAAAGCTACTCATGATCCACGATGTAAGATCTTGTTACATGGTTAAAATTGGTGAAGTAGGTGATAGTGAATTGAGAAAATCCTATAGCAAACTGTGTGTTGATGGAGTTCTGAAGGGATAATTCAAACATTTATTTGACAAAGGGTTAACTCATTCCCTAGATTTTCCATAAGGTTTCAAAGATGAATGGATTAAGGTTATTCTTATCCAAGTTCATGATATGTGTATGTGCTTGGATAATGGACCAGTCAAGATAACTAAAAACATGATTCATCGAGTGACTAGATATCCTGTTGTGAACAGGAAATGAACAATGAGAGATAACAGTAAAGATGAAATTACAATGAACACTGGAGCCATATGGAACAATAGAGGTATGACTATCTCTATAATTAAAGACCTAGAACCTGATTTTGGAGTAAGAGTAATCGCAGATAAGTTCTATCAGTCAAGTCGACTGGATAGTGTTCCTTGTACAACTGTTGACCAGGCATGGAAGATTGTTAAGAAGAATCATACATATGATCTTGTCGAGCTATAGCTAACTCAACTAGCCAAGAACCTAGCATCAATCAGAAAAGCTAAGAGCTCATCATGTAAGTTTTGTTCCTTACTAGTCTGCATATTTTTCTACATTCAGAATACATTTCCTACATTGGGAGATATAGTTTGGAAAAAGGATAGACCCATTACAGTTCAGATAAGTGAATGTATTGAGAAATTAGGAAGTAATTTCAATAGAATTATGGGGAGCTATTTTCTATAATTTAAAAAGAGAATGAGATTAAGAACTAGGATTCCTAGATCACTAGTGGAGAAGCACTATGAAGAAATTTGTTTTCTAGTTGATATGAATAACACATATATCCAAGTTGTGACACCCAGGGTAGCATTTTTAGAACCATTTCACTATGAAATTAACATTGATGAAGCATCAACAACCATCATTGCACTCCTAGCTGAGGCAATTGATACTACAGCAGAAAGATTTGGTAATTTTGATGAAGGAAAAGTAAAAATTTCAAGAAGTTTAAAGGAGGGAACCATGGAGAGGAAACGGAAGAAGATTGTGAAAAATCTAAAGAAAATGGTTGGTTTGAATAGTGATGAAGAACCTGAGGATGCACCTTTAGGCCTATCCACTGGACAAGGAGAAGATATATCTACAGAAGAGGAAGTCAATGCACCTAAGGAGATCACTGAGAAAGCTAAGGGTAAGAAACCAACAATTGTCATAGTAACCAAGCTGAGTAAAGCTAAACCTAAGGTTACACCTCCTGTAGCTAATTGTCCAAGGACTAGAGCATCTACTATTACTTCTCCAGTAGTACAAACAAAAGTGTATGAAAAGAAGAAGGTTGGGGAAAGCAGTTCTGGAAAGAAAGCTAAAATTGCTCCTAAGGCTGAGCCGAGTAAACTAGTTAAGAGACCAAGAAGGAAACTGCACTTGGAGACAGATAGTGATGATGAAAAGACTGATATTGATGAACCAAGCAACATACCTACAGCATAATTCAAGAAACCAGCTAATATTGATGAGGTATGTGACAATTTGAGAAATTCAGCAGGTTTAGCTACTTTCAAATTCATTAAGTATGAGAAATTGAGTATTGGAGATAAGCATAAAGTTCAGGAAGCACTCTTAGATATGATGAGTACTTTTAAGTTAACTCCTACAGAGATAGGAAACCATGTGCCAAATGAAGTATATGATTTTCTATCAAGCAAATGGGAATTTGCACTTACCACAGAGAGACAGATCAAGGAAGGTACTTTAGCCAAGGTGATACCTGAGTTGGCATCAAAATAGAGAGAAAAATTCATTGAAAAATAAAAGAATAGGTTTGTTCCTAAGCTTAGAGGTTATACTATTTTTAAAAATGATATTGAAGGTTTCGTTCAGCTGAGTACAAGGATTTGGAAGGAAATCTTTGGACTAATAGTTCCAAAAGACAAGAAATCTGATGAAGGTCCATCTGATCAAAAGGAAAAAGAAGTTGAGATTACCCCTGAGCCTCAGATGACTCAAGATCAAGTTGCTACTGAATAGGAAAAGACTAAAGATGCATTAGACTCAACAAATTTTGTTGATCAGACTGCAGATAGTCCAATTGACTACATAATTGATGATGCCAACAATTTGAATGCCGAGGAACAAGATATGTTGAGTGGTACAAACACTAATTTGCCTATTAAGGAAACTAAGACTAAAGGAGGAAAGACCACTACATTTGAAGAGAAAATTGATGAGATAATTGAAGTAATCAATGATTAGATAGGTGAAGAGAAAAATAAAATAGATGCACAAGAGGTAACTTCACAAAATCCACCTATTTTAGAGGTTGTCAAAATAGTTTTAGATAGTGGTGAAGTGATGAAGGATAATGTTGACAAGCCTAAGGAATAAGAGGCACTACAAGTGTTGGTTGATCTACCACAGTTTGCATCATCCACTCCCACAGGTCCTAAAATTGGAAGTATGCCTGAGCCACAGACAATCTTGACAGAATTGAAAGAGGCAATGGATATTGATACTGTCACAAGAAAAGGTATTGATAAAATGCAGTCGAGCATCAGCTCACCAGAATTGAAGAGGAGGAAAATTATGAAGAAGAAGTCTCAAATTCTCGATGTCACACTAGATGAGGTAATTGTGATTCCACAATGGGATCCCAATGAATTATCTTTTGAACAAATAGGGACTCTTCAGGAATTTCTTAAGAGGAAGAAGAGACAAGAAGAAATGAAAATAGAATAGAAGCAAAAGAAAGTGTTGCATGATATCAAGGATATATTTGCAAAGGATTTTGACTTAGAAGATGAAATGCCTCAAGCTCCCATTATTAATAAGCTAGTTCACATTGTACAGAAGGTAACTGATGATGATATAAATAGCAATGAAAAACTTCTACAATGGTCCGAGAGGAGATTCAAGAGAAAAGTTCTGGAGAAAATCTCAGAAGAGATTGCAACAAAATAGGTTGAACTTTCTACACTTGTAGACATTTTGGATAAATTTACAGCAAATGTTTATTCTTTGTATAGGAAACTATGTGATGTTGAATTTTTCACAAAGGATAATCTACAGCTTGTTGAGAAGCTACAGTTAGATTTGAAATCAACTGGCAGTACTTTGAGTAAGGATGCTACCTCTAGCTCTTTACATTTTACTAAGTTGATCAATGCATAATGTAGAATAGCTGAGATTATGGCTGAAGATGGTCGGATTAGGGAGAAATTGATCACCATTCAGACAAGCTTGTTACCTCACTTGGAGGTAATACAGAAGGAACTTTCAGTTGCAAAAGAGTTATCACAGAGAAATGCAAATCTCTCAACTGCAGAAAGTTTAGTGAGTCTAGCTGCTGAGCTAGAGATAAAATTGGAAGTTATGAAGATTTCCAAGGTTGAAAGTTGGGACGCTACATTTGCATCCACCCTATAGCTTCATAAACCATTTTTGGATAAGTACAACTTAACCCCACCTGAAATTAGTGACAAAAAAAGGGGGAAGTTGGTAAGGCTCAGGAAGTTGGTAAGGATATAGTATGATAAATCAGTATAGAACAGGTACATTTGTATATATTATGAAGGCATATATTTTATGAAAATTTTTGTATGTATAATTTTGAGTATATTCCTAGGGGGAGTAATTAGTATACTTAGGCAAAATTTTGATGGAATGAAATGAAGAAATGATAAGTGTGTTTTTGCCACTAATATCAAAGGGGATATTGTTAATCTCTAAGTTCTGTTGATGATTAGTGACCAACACTTAGTCATTCACTTAGGCAGTTTTAGTTGGCTATCACTGTGGCTGAGCTAAAACTATCCAAGGCCGAACAACATTGCCGAGCAGTATTCAAGTTGCCGAGTTGTATCATGCCGAGCTGAGTAGGATACTTAGTGTTGAGCGACAGAGATGTTAAGTGCTGAGCAGAATAGTTTTTTTATACATTTCTGGAATGATTCAAACTTTGAGGATAAGTGTTTAGGCTGACTTGTATAAGCTTTTTGGGCTGACTTATGTACGCATTTAATATTTTCCTATGGAGTTAGTTATGCATTTAATTGTTTTATCCTATGCATGATCTATTGTAATTATTAATTGTAATACCTTGGAGGTATGGGTATTAGATCTTGATCGTTGATCTAGATCTCGCTATCAGACTTGAATAGATATATAAGATTGCTTCAAAAACCTATTTTTTAAGTGTGTGGAGAGAAGTTGTGACTGCATTTTGAAGTGAAATGCAAAGAGGGTTATTTTGTGAAGAAGTAGAGATCAAGTAGAGTGACAACATAGTGAACAATAGAGTAAAGACATATCAGATTGTGAGATCATAGAAGGTATTGGAAAGAGGAGATCCATCATCAGCATTTGAGTGTACAATGAAGGATCATTACTTGAAACATTCTAATCACTGTATCAGGTGAAAATATCTTAACAGAGTGGTTCTAGCAGACCTTTCTAAATCTCCTAAAAGAGTGCTTACTTTATTGTAAGTTGAAATCCTTTCACAGGGTAGATTGTAATGATCTTTACCTCTTAACCGGGCAGACCTTTAACCGGGTAGATTGCATTTTGTAATCTAATTTTGTAGCCCTAATAGGCACACTTTATTGCTGCAGTAGTGACAAATTTTATGGGTGTCATCCCCACCCCAGTTTTACCTATTTGGATTTCTAGGTTACCAAGTTCTTATGTTATGAGTTATTTATTTCATTGTGTGGATGTTATTTGATATTACATTTGATGTTATTTCAGTATCTTTCTTTCCCATTATTGTATTTCCAACAAAAATTACCAACGCGCAATGACCACAATCTTCCATGATTTCATGCACATCTTGATGGAAGATTATGTTGACGACCTCCTCTACAAATCTAAAACTAGGAAAGATCATTTGAGTATTCTGGCCAAAATCTTTGAAAGAATGGAAGGGTATAAGCTTCTCTTAAATCCCCATAAATGTATTTTTGGAGTTGTTTCTGAAAAAATCCTAGGCTATATCATCTCTCAATGAGGAATTGAAGTGGATCCTGAAAAGGTGCAAGCCATTTTAGAAATGCCTTCGCCAAACACTCTAAGGAAGCTGAGAAGTCTACAAGGGAAACTACAGTCTATCCACCAGTTTATTGCATAACTCGCAGATAAATGCCAGTCATTTCAAAATCTATTGCATAAAGGTGTGACTTTTCATTGGAATGAAAAATGTGAGCACTAGTTCCAACAATTGAAATATTATCTACTACATCCAGCAATCTTGATGCCTCCCATTCTAGAAAAGCCCTTCATCTTGTATATCTCTGCCACATAAACTGCATTGGGTGCTCTTCTTGCACAACATGATGAACAAGGATGAGAAAGATCTATTTATTACATTAGCAGGACTCTAGTTGGATATGAATTAAACTACTCACTCATTGAACAAGCCTGTCTTGTTGTGGTTTTTGCAACACAAAAGTTAAGACATTGCATGCTACACCAGAAAACCATGCTCGTGTCCTGGATTGATCCATTGAAGTATCTTTTAGGAAAATCATCTCTCATGGGTCACCTAGCCAAATGAGTAATTCTCCTGAGTGAGTTTGACATAGAGTATGTAGACAGAAAATAAATAAAAGGCCAGGTGATAGTAGATCAGCTTGCAAAGGCACTCGTTCCAGATGATCACCTCTTGCTTTCAGAATTTCCAGATGAGTCCATTTTTGCATTCACTGACTCTAATGAATGGAAACTCTATTTTGATGGCTCACACACTAGGCATGGATCGGAGGTAGGCATTATGTTTGTCACCCCACAAGGTGATGTCATACCAAAATCTTATAGAATCGCATTTGCATGCACCAAAAACATTGTTGAATATGAAGCACTGGTCACTGGACTCAAACTTGATATGCAATGGAAAATCCAGCACCTCAAGGTCTATGGTGATTCTCAATTAGTCATTCGACGGGTCACTGATGACTATGAAACTAAGGATGAAAAGTTGGTTCCTTACAAACAGTTGGCTAACTTTCTCAAGGAGCAATTTATCACAATCAATTTCTGCCAACTTCCTTGGATACATAACAAACGGGTAGATTCTATGGCCACTATTGCATCTATGATCGACATGCCAAATAATGAAGAGAGATGTGAATTTCTCATTGAGTAGCTTTTTCTTCCTGCATTTAACATTTTGCAATCTGAGCTCATGTGTGATATTGTTGGTCCTGATTCACCTTGGTACCAAGATGTTTCCAATTACCTACACACCCAGATCTTACCCCATACCCTATCCCAGAATAAATGTCAAGCTCTTATCTGTCAAGCCTCCCATTATGTCATCATCGGTGATACCCTCTATAGGAGAGCCTATGACCAACCCTCCTCAGATACCTTAATTTGTGAGAGGCTGAACCTACTTTACATGAGGTCCATGATGGTATTTGTGGTGGACATTTAAATGGTTTGAGTCTTGCCAAGAAGCTGGTCTGAGCAGGCTATTATTAGCCCACCATGGAGAAAGATGCACATAAATTTGCTAAGAAATTTTACAAATACCAGATTCATGGCAATTTGATTCATTCTCCAGCACATGATCTATAGCTAGTGGTTTCTCCATGGCCCTTTTCTCAATGGGCATTTGATCTTGTAGGGAAGATTACACCCCTATCTTCTGATGGCCACAAGTATATCATCACAGCCACTGAGTACTTTACCAAATGGATGGAAGCTATCCCTATGACATACATCACCAACAATAAAATTTCTAGATTCATCCTAAATTATATCATTTTCCACTATGGACATCCTCTGGCCATCATTACTAATCATGGTAGCCCATTCTAGAAAAAAGATGTTACAAAGCTTTGTGAGAAATTCAAAATCCGTCATGGATTTTCTAGCATTTATTATCCACAAGGAAATGGCCAAGTGAGGGCATCTAACAAAAAAATCATTAAGATCTTCCAAAATACTGTCAATGATGCTGGCCACGATTGGCACCTGCAACTAAATCCAACTCTGTGGGCCTACAGAACTAGCATTTGCACCCCCACTGGTGCTACTCCATACTCTCTATTCTATGGCGCTAAGGCCATATTACCTCTTGAGATTGAAATTCCATCACTGAGAGTATCCTTACAAGGCATTGTTGATGATCAACAGTACAATGTTTCTAGATTATATGAGCTCGAAATGCTTGATGAGTGGAGACAAACTGCGTTGGTAAACTTGCAAGCCTATCAAAACCATCTCAAATAGAGTTACAACAAGAAACTCTGATCTAGCCATTTTGAGATTGGAGACTTGGTTCTAAAGATGAATTACAAAACCCAGCCACACAGAGAGAAGGATGGGAAATTTGAACCAAATTGGGATGACCCTTATATAGTCACAACAACATATGGGTCTGGAGTGTATCATCTTGCAACACCAAAGGGAGAACCATTGCCTAAAGCATTGAACAACATGCACCTCCATAAGTATTATGCATGATCCTGAAAAAAGTACAAAAAAATTACAAATTTTTTTGAAAAAAGTACAAAAAAATTACAAAAATTTCTGAAAAATAGCAAAAAAATAAAAAATAAGAAAAATAAAAAAATCAAAAAGAGAAAATATGGTTTCCTTGATGAAAACCTGGTAAATAGGCATCTTGGAACGTAAAAATAGAAATCAAGAGAAAAATCTCATCCACAAGTGAAAACCTGGCAAACAGGCGCTTTGGGCAAGTACCATGGTGAAAACTTGGCAAACGAGCACCACGCATAGTAAGTTTTTGCTCCAATGTCTATCATGATTCCACTTGGTATCCTGATGTCCTTTCCTAATCACATCTTTCACTTTGCATCGACCCTAGTGCCCCTTTATGGCCTGTAACTGGTTGATCTCCTTTGTCTTACCCTTGGTATACCCAGTCTGTCTTTCTCTTTGGCCTTTGTACATAGTCTCTCTTCTATTTGGGGGCAGATTCCTGGCACTGAGCATCTTTGAATTTGAATTTGAACTGGGGGAAAGACCTTGAACATAGTTTATCCATGAGATTCCTCAACTATCTGATTAGAGATAACACATTGTACTTATCTAAATGACCTGAAAAATCCTAAAAATCCAAATAAGAAGCTCAAAATTCCAAAAAGAGCAAATAATGTTCTGAAAAAAATGCTAAAAATAAAATATAATCCTGAAAAAATTCCTAAAAAATCATAAAAAGTCCTGAAAAAAGACCCTAAAAAATTCAAATATCTCAAAAACCCTAAAAATTGCAAAAACATCTTCAAAAAATCTGCAATAAATTTGTACATGTCTTCTTTTTGCAAATTGAACATCATGTTTGCAGACATCAGTGGTAGATTCATCATTATGTTCTTAACAAAATCATGTTCTCACAAACGTGATCTTTATCATTGTGACTCAACATTCAATCTGGTTGGACTTATCAATCTTTCGACCTATCAATCAATCAATCTATCAAATTTATCAATCAATTATTAAATCAGCCAATTTGCAATCTAAGTTATCAATCAACGAACATTTAATGCAAGTAAAAAAAGATCAGAATGGTCATTGGCTCACATTTTTTCAGTGAGTGTTTTATTTTTTATTGATTTTATTTTCTAATCATGTTCCTATGTTACTCGATGATATTATCTAAATTTATGAGCATAGTAGGGATGGTTCATGACCAGTTGTTTTTGCTTTCCTTTTTCTTCATGTTCGATTATCTCATGAAATTCTGGGGCATGTCTGCTACATGTTTCAGAATGGAGAAAATCATCCTATGTCTACATCATGTTTGTTTATGCAAAAGGATGACTTTCTTGATTTGGATTTTATGCCACAATGTGCCGCATCCACTTTTGCAATATCAAAATAAGCTCTTATAACACAATTTCACTTTTGAAAGACAACATCTTTCTACTAACAATTCTTCGTCCAATTTCCACTTTCTGCTAATAATTCTTCAGTCAGTCCTTGCAGTCACCTTGGTCTCATACTCTGGTATATCAAAAATAGGTGCATCCTGTATCCATGTATTCATAACAAAGGAAAACAATAAAAACATGTGCATTTTGCATTCATTCATAAATGAGAGAAAACTCCAAACATACATTTTGCATTTTGCATTCATTCATTTCCAAAAGCAAAAAAGACAAAAACAATGCTTGCATCCATAACATATATTATTGCGTAACAAAGGACATACATTACAATATATAAGCATCATCATATAATAGAAAAGTAAAGCATATACATAAGCATCCATCATGTGCATCATAAAGTAGTTGCATATCATATATATGTCTCAAAAAAAGTATCAGAGTACAAAAATCAAGGTGTCTGTATACATTGAGGCCCGCAAGATCATAATCTATCACATGTCTATCAAATGTGTCCCTCTTCTAGAGAGAACCTCCTACCAACCCCTACTCTCTCAGTCCTCCTGATCCCTATCCTATCTAGAAGATGAGGCTCCCCCTATCTGATGCCCTGTATGTCCTGATCTAGGTGGCTCTCATGGTCCCAACACACCCCCGCTGCTCTGTGTCCTACGAGAGTGCGATCTACTGGATGATGCTTTATAACCTGGTTCCCACTGATGTCAATTCACATCTCACTCATACATCACTCGCCAATACCTCTTCTCCTCCTGGGCATCCCCAAGCATCCTTTAAATATCATGCACACCTACATCTCTGATGGTACTGATAAACTGGCGTAACTCCTCCTCAGCCCTCTGTGCTCTGTCCATAGTTGTATCCCTCTTTGTTTTCAACATGTCCATCTATGCTATGAACGATGATCACTCAAAAACCCATGATGCACAATCTGTAGCCCATGTAGCTCTATTAGTGTCTCTCTCAAGTGTCACTCAGTCTATCTGGCTTGTAAGCTTTGCGATGTGCTATCTCTGATCCTCCAACCTATCATCAGGACCCTGTATGTCATCTGGTTGATCATCCCTGTCCTCATCCATCTGCATTGGCATATCACTGAGATCACTATCAGTGTCATCATCCTTATCATCTGACTCCTCCTCATCCTCCTCATCATCTGAATCCTCCTCCTCCTCCTCCTCCTCCTCATCCTCCTCCTCGGTGCTCTCATCTCTAGGCATCTGCACTCTCGGTACTACCACATCCAAATCTATCAGAGGAATAGGCCTATGCTCAAAAAATCATCTATCATCCTTAGATGTGCTCCTTGCATGTGCAATATTTGTACCTACTGCCCACTGTCTAGGCTGTAACTTCTTGAACTCTGCATATGCCACCTGAGGCCTAAGCGCTGCACCCCATGTCCTGACCTCAGCCCTCAATCAAGCGAATAATGTTGTACCAGTCGGTACTCCCTATCTCTCTCCAAAATGCCTCTGGACTCTCTTTGGAAGCTAAATCTCAATGACCATATGACCCATGATGAACCTCCTGATGAGGTATCTCTCATGTTGGCAGTACGGTAGGTGCTCTATGTCATCATCCCACCTGGGGAAATCTCTATACCGTCACCATGTAAAATCCCTGAGCAGGTCTATCTCATGCCGGAAATGTAATGTATATCCTATTGGCCCCTGTGCAAGTGCCCCATGATAACAATAGATGTATGACATATCTGGCTGTACAACCCTCTGAGTAATGGGCCAGAAAATATCTATGTGCTCATATGCCCACACCTGCGGTAGTGTGATCCCACTGCTGAATGACAATCCTCCCTTGTATGCCAAGTGATGGAGATGATAGTATGTCATTGTCAGCATACATGGCCACCACATGAACACTGTCCCCTCCATGATCATGTGCTCAAGGACCCTCCCCCAACCGATAGGGAATCCATGGCCTCATTTGTCAGGCACCAGTAGACACGCGATAACCCCACATATAACTGCAATCAATCTATCATGTTGTCTCACGACCATCTCCCACCAGATCTCGTAGTCCTGGATATCTAGGTCATCATCATCATTCTCAAACAATCTATGCAACTCTAACTGCCCTATCATACACTAGTACATTTGAGGTCAAATTGTGACGGCCATTTGTCAGATTTGCAATGCTCATTTGTCGGCATTTTGACACTTGAGTCCGTCGCCATTTTTGCGTTGGAAATTATGATAGAAGACATACCTGTTAGTTTACCGACACCATGTCATGTCAGAAACTTGCACATGACAATGGATTCATTATGGCATTTCCTGTGGTTCATCCATTAGAATTTTGATAACAAGACCTATCAGAAATATACAGTCTCTGTCAGAACGAACTGTCAAAAAAATATTTCTGACATTAGTACTGTTGGAATAGCGACAGTTTGCACCAAATTATGACAGATCTACCTGTCAGTGATATGGCTTTAATGTTGAAGGGTCTGTCAAAAATTTTCTATTTACAACACTTAAACTATCGGAAGAGCGACAGTTGTGCAACATTTCTCCAACAGGTTTCCCTGTCGAACGTATAGCATTACTGTCACAATAAATGTCATAAATTATTTTTATCTGTCGAAAGCATAGCGCTTCCATCAAAATTAATTATAAATTGTCAAAAAAATGACAGATAGGCACATTAAAGTTAACACAGCTCAAGAGACCATCATAGGTTGTCTCTTTCTTCGGTCTATATTATTGATAGAATGTTTTACCTTTCATTAGCTCATCAAATCTGGGGATTTGAAAGAATTTAATAGAATATTTTCATGACAATGTATATTATTTAAGTTGACATTGCACGAATTTATCTACTTTGCACACTTGTAGACTATGAGGACGGCGATATAGAAGCATGACCATCTTCATAGTATACAAGTGCACGAAGTAGATAAATTCGTGCAATGTCAACTTAAATAATATATGTTGTCATGAAAATATTCTATTAAATTCTTTCAAATCCTTAGATTTGATGAGATAATAAAGGTAAAACATTCTATCAATAATATAGACCAAAGAAAGAGACAACCTATGATGGTCTATTGAGCTGTGTTATCTTTAGTCCTAGCTACTGTCCTAGCTACCTATCGATCGTCGAGAATAATCACCGCCTTGCATTTATGTACACTGCACAAATTGATCACAGTCTCACAAAACAAATTTACACTTGTACATCTCATCAATACTAGAGGCCTAAAGTAATTTTATATGATCACTAGCACATTTCTTGCATGGATGAGAAACACTATCCAAAGTTTCTAGATAACTATTTTTTAGAAGAGGAATGAGTGGAGGCCAAAGAAGGGATAATTGTGAAGGTTTTATAGATGTAGGTTACTGAATCATCATCTCTGCACTAGTACAAAGTCTATCCTCCACTCCATATACATCTTCTCATAATCTAAAAACTCTCCATCATTGATTCTCGTCATTTTTTCAGCATCTCCGTGGACTGAGACCTTAAATTATTGAGATTCTTTTTGTTTTGAGAATACTTTAACATTCTCTAATTAACAGGGCTAACCACGTGAAGGTGGAAGCTGACCTAGCCCCTCCTAGGAGCCTCTTATGACCCTTTATGACATTTTAAGACCTCTAAGATGTATTCTTAGGGATCGTAATGGGTCATAAGGGGTCCTAGAACACAACAGCTGAGAAACTTAAATGTAGGCATCATGATCACAATTTTTTGGAGACACAACATAATTGAGTGGTTTTCCGAGATGATGCAAAGTAGTGGTTGCTTTGCATCATTTGGGAATAGCACTCAATTATGTTGTGTCTCCAAAAAATTGTGACCATGATGCCTACATTTATGTTTCTCAGCTGTTGTGATATGTACATTGCAGTATGTCGTTGTTGCAGCAGCAGAGCCTATATTCCACAATAAAAAGGAAGACATCTTTTTAGGCTGGGTCTGGATCCTACCCTAATTGTCGAAGGATCCAGGGCCAGGCTCAAAAGATGTCTTCCCATTCTGTCTGCAACATTGTGTCCATCCATGATCTCAGGAACATCATCGTCTTTCCACTCTTCATTTGCCAAAATATATCGTTTCTTCAAGCTTGCAGAGTAATTTTATTAATAAAAGAACTCTTGCCAACATTAGGGTACCCACAGATCAAAATAGTTGATGTTATTGGTGCTTGTTCTCAAGGATATCGATTCACTATTTTGAAATGACCAAATCATTTTTATTTCGATTGTAGAGAAAAGGAGTGGGATAAAATGAGTGGGTGAAAGCTGATCGAGTGCGAGAGAAGGCATTGCATTTTATTTGATCATAAATGCTCTCTGAAATGACCAATCATGTTTTCTATTCGATTCTTTTTGGTGTTTTTTTTTCCCATATTCACTAGATAAAAATCATGGCGGTACCCACTTAGCCATCTTTTTGATGTTCCAGGTATTTTACAAAGATACAGGTATGTGGATTTATTGTTCAATTGCTTGCAGTTATTGGTCAAATGCAAATATTTTGTCATGTTGCAAGGGAAAGATATCAGTTTGGTGTTTTCAGTTTATGTTAAAAGTTGATTTGGTAAAATCCTCAAAAAACACACTACATGTTCTAAAATGTAAAGAAGTTTAATGTTAAATGTAAGATATATATCTCATCCATAGTAATCAAAAGAAAGGACATGAAACTTATAAGGAGATTTACCAAAAAAAAAATATAAGCGAATAGGAAACATGGATTGGTACCTTATGAATTGGTTTTTGAGGTGCACAATATTCATCAATCTCCTTAGAACAAGACCCCTCCTCACGAAAAATGCATTTAACACAAAAAACAAATCTACAAAACTGAACCAACGTCATGTTTAGAACAAAGAAATAGATTGATAATAATATGCTGAAAATTTTATTATGTTTAATACACGCAAAAGGACCAGTCCCAACAATTCTTAAACATACTTTATCTGATATGATAATAACATGAAAATTAAACTGATAAAGGTGTTATCTACATTTAATCTGCCAATTACTAATTACACAAAAAACAAATTTACAAAACTGAACCAATGGCATGTTCTTCGTATGTGATTTCTTCATCTTTCGAGCATCTGGCATCATATTCGACCACAAATTTCAAATGCATTGCATTTTATTTGATCATGAATGCTCTCTAAAATGACTGCATTCTACTGGTGTCGTGCCCTAGCCCATGCTTTATCTCCATTATTTGATGTTATTGGTGCTTGTGCTCAAGGATATCGATTCACTATTTTCAAATGTTTGGATCGTTTTGGTCATGATTGTTCCTCTAGTACATAGTCAGGAAATGTAACTGTCTAATGATTATATGTAATGTTGAATGGATTAAATGCTTTATTCTTGGTAGAAGTGAATGGAAGGAATAGTGTTGGTGTTAGGTTTCAT
>JAGRRI010048059.1:0-10461 GCA_018584345.1 Thuja plicata | reverse complement strand
GACACTTTGGCCTCTTCCACCCAAATAAACAACCTGTTTATCCTCTTCATTTTTCTACCTAGTTTCATTTAGTTCTCTGTAATAATCAGTTGCATCTGCAAAATTTTCAAAAATACAAATGGGCAAGTTGGCTTCGTGTCAGCTGATGACTAATGTTTCTAGTAGAAATTCTTGTGAGTGATTCAAAAGCCTAGTTATATTTTCATTTTAAGCAATAATATTTATGAATATTTCCTTGTATTTATTCCATAAATAATAAATCATAAAAACTAGTATTTCTTTGATCTATAGGTTATCCATAATGTATAGTGGTAGACAATGCACTTTTTATCCTACTCGAGCTTTGGATTTACTTTGGGACTCCTAAACTCTTTTTGATATCAAAAACAAATTTTGTATAGGCCTGTAGATTGAAGCTGTGAAGTGTATAACAGCATGGAAGAATATGACTTGATGTTAGTTTTGCTATTTTGAGTTCGGGCCCTTTTTTTATTTATTTAATCAGAATAAAAACTATTCCCATAAAGTTTACATCTCATCTTTTGCAAGACACATGATTGTGTAAAAATTGCTTAGTCATACGATAGTGAAATAAGATAGTGAAAACTCTATATTGTTCAAGGTCAAGACAAACTCAAATTTCGATTGAAAACAAGAGACACAAGCGTCAAAGTTCCTGCTTATAGTATAATGGTTTTAAGGGTAAGATATGGTGAAATGAGAAAGTGAGTAAGAGGGAGAGAACAAATTTCGTAACACCAAATTAAGGCTTCAAGCAACAAATGCTTAGGAAATGTGTAAAATACTGAATTTGATTTATGAAATTTGGTTGTAATTTTGTTGGCAGTCATTTTTTGTAATGCAGGGTTGGCACTAGCAGCATCTCAAATTTTAGATTTTAAATTTTCTTTTCCTTTTTCCTAAGGTTACCCCATTGCTCATTGTAGAAGTTTATGTGAATTCTATAGATCAGTAAAATAAAGTAATTGTGTGAAGATGCTATTTGTGGACATTGCAAGGTTTTCTAAATGTGGGACATGCTTAACATAAAGTGAATGTAACATTTCTACATTCATCAACTTTGTCTGTATTTCGCTCCTTTGTACTTATTGGAGGAAGGAATGTGATGATTAATGGTGTTGGTCGAACATGCAAACCGTTCTTTCTCCATAACTAAATGTTCAGCCTGCTCATTGCTAGTAATATTATTTTTAATTGAATTGATAGATGAAATACAAGTATTAGCGAGGGGTAAAGAAATTATATATGGCCAAAAATGAAACACATTACATTCAACACCAAATTTGAACAAATTGTTACCCAAAAGTTGATAACACATGCAGTAACAAGTAAAGTATTGTGTGCAGCAATTGGCCTACAATGCCACACCATTTTGTTCAACAAGGCTTAGATTCTCATTATAAAGGCAATAAAGACAGTGAATATTTCTGTGAAGAGAGGGTTGCAATCTAGGCTTGAGCTGTTTGGAACCAAATAAGCCTCATACAAAGCCTACCTAAAACAACTACCCCAAACCAGTTTATCATTCAGTAGAAGTTACCATTTTAAATTCTAATGGAAAACTAGAAATTTGAAATTACGAAAAAGACCTTGTAAGGTTGTTTGTTGAAGATATTTTGTGCTAATTTATCATTAAACCATATTTTGTAAGTTATCAAACTGACTTGAAAAGGGAAAGACAAGGAAGACGATCTTATACATTGCATTCACTCAAATTTTTGACTTTTGTTTGGGTCATTCTTTCTTAAAACATAAAGATTGGTTTTTAATGATGTATGTGTTATAGGTTTATAGAAAAACCGTCTGAGCCCAAGGTAGACTATAGGTACATTCTTTAAAGCATCCATGTAGATAATTGTATAATGGTCCACATTTCGGACTTTACAGCTTTACCATAGCATATCTTATCATCTTAAATCATAATATGACATTTGCTATGTTGTCAACTGAAATATATTCAATAGTAGAAACTGGAATTTGAAAATGATAACTATCTATTATTATTTTGCAATTTTAAAAAATCTCTCCCAGCAATATCTATGTAGAACAAATACCAAATAGAAAACTGAATTCGACAAAGAAACATAAACATAATTGTTTATCAAACATTTGGTCTACAACTATAAGATTGTTATCATATTATGCATTGAGAATAAGGTTACTTTGCCAGTGGATAGTCCAAGTTGTATTCACAAGTGCCATAAGATAGAATTGATATTAGGGAAAAATGAAATAGAAAACAAATGAGAATATTGAATTCAAAATAATTACGAATACAAGACTTATAATAAAAAGGGAGAGAAAATTTGAACCCCTGTTTATTTATCAAATGCAAATCTCATGTTAGGGGGAGTAAAAATATGATTTTGTTGATACATAGGTATTTCCATAGAGATACTACAATAGCACTTTGTAAGGATAAGGGCTATAAGGGGAAAAAAATTCTCTCTCCAAATTAAGGTGGAATTGAAACTTTTGAAGTTCAACTACGTATTCCAGGGTGGCTTCTAGTGGCATCACCTGTCTTCCCAAATCCAAGTTCAGGGGGGATTACAAGTCTTATTTTCCCACCAAATTTCATTGTTTTATAAGATATTCAAGCCCCTCGCATATACCTTTAGTGTAAGGTCTAATACCAAATAGAAAAGCCAGAGGGCTCTTGAGGCCTAAGAATGTGTCCACAAACACATATCCAGTGCTTTCAATTTTCCCTTGCAAACTGATCACAACCAAATGTCCAAGTCTAGGTGAAGGACCTCCACCTATACAAAGATCCACATATTTGATCCATTAGGAAGTATCACTTCTTGGGTGCATGCAAAATTTGGGACCAATGTGTCAATTCTTGTCACCCAAATTATATATAAAACTAAAATTTCAGACATCTTTAGGCCACTTCACTGTACTATAAAAATTTAGGGACAACTCAAATATTACTCATATGCAGTTGTCTTCAAAATCTTTGGCAAAAGACCCCTACACAAAGGGCATGTGGCATTTTTAATTGCTCCCTCTATGATTAAGATATTAGTTCCAAGTGGGGCCATCAATGCCCTTTTTTAATTACATTTAAAAACTACACATGCTTTTAGAATATGTGATTGACTGTCAGGTCCCACCACATGATGATTGCCATTGGTTTCCACTACCTACCCTTCTACAACTTAATTTACAAGTAAACCCCATGACATTTGTTCAAAGGTGCACGTGTCTTACCTAGGCTTCTATATCTTGCACTCTATTTTAAATGAGGCATGATATATTTCATACAACTGCACTTGTCTTCTCTGATTCCAATTCCTAATCCAAGATAACCATTCAAGGGGATGCATTCGAAATAATTGTAGTTACTGTTGTTGCCAGTTAAACAATTGTGGCCTCAAAAGTGTAGAGGATTGATCACATAGACTGGAATGGATTCCATTAACGTGCCCAAGAAGAAAATAGTCTTAAAATTCATCTCACCAGTTGAGGTCTGGTAGACAATAATAAAAAATAGTTCTCGATGACCTAAAATTTTTCTTCAATCACATGAATGTACCTAGAAAATTTTAGTGCCCAGAAAGATGAGTAAAGTTATATCCAGTGAACATCTAATGACTAAAAAGGTATCACCTATTGGCTTGTCTTGTGTTTATGAGGGAGGAATGGAAATGTTTGTCAAAGGTGTGATTTTGATGGGTGGAAAAAAGAATCTTCCTTTTTTCAAATATGGTAGATGGATTTTGACTGTGCCTTTCGTGTGCACCATGTAGCGAGTTTTAACTCACAGTAGAGATGAGAAAAGAAAATATGGTGCATAAGGAAGACACTGGCTTAAAATATTTACAAGATAATAAGTAGTAGGCTATTGGGTCTCTCATTCCACTATGGAAGGCCTATTATAGAGAAGTTGCATTCTCCCTCCTAGTACAAGTACTCACTTGTCATTGCTTCATCAATCAAGAAGACACTACAAGTTCTGCACTTGGGTTTTCTAACATTGTTGAGAATGATTTAGAGATGGCATATGTTCAGAAAGTTATTGTTAGGCCTCCAGAAAGTATGCTCCACTGTATCAAAGGGGCTTTGAAGGAGACCTTGTTTCTCGATGATCCCTTCAAGCAGTTTAAAAAATAGCCAACAAAAAGAAAGTGCTTTTTGGCAGTTCAGTACCTCTTTCCCATCTTTAAATGGGCTGCAAACTATTCCTTGAAAATTTTCAAGTCGGGTCTTATCTCTGGTATAACTCTAGCCAATCTTGTCATACCATAGGCAAGGAAAATTTATTTCCATTTTACATTAGAATACTTTAAGATTGTTGTTTTCATTACTTGGAGAGTTAATAAATGTTTTTAGCTGTTTAGAGAAATGAGAGTTGACACATTTTTTATTTTTTTAGAGGATTGAGTTGTTTTCATTCAAGGTCTGATAATTTACTGTGTTTTACAGGGTATTAGATATGCCAAGTTGGTCAATCTTGCTCCTATTTTGGGTCTTTGTAAGTATCTGGATGATGTACTACTTTTGAAGTACATTAAATCTTTGATAATTATAAGATTCCATGACTATCAATGTTGTGCTTTGATTTTTATAATCCACGACTATCAATGATGTTTGGCAGTTTGGTTGTTTTGACTAGTGACAACTAAGTAGTTTGGATGTTTAATTGTTGTGAACGTTGAAATGCTATTTATATTGGTTGGTAGTAGAATTCATATTGAGAGAAGACATGATAATTAACAGATGTTCCATATTGAGTATAATGAGAAATGAACAAAGTAGCTTCAATGAAATGAAAAAACTGCATTTGTTTTTTATTTTTCACTTCATTAACAATTATTAATGGTATCCAAACTTTCCTCTAATGTATCAATAGGAACTCTTCCTTTTGGGACCCAGAAATCATCTGAGGATCTGGCCATCCTTTACTTTTGTAAATGTATACTTTGGGTGGCTAGGTGGCTTCAAACCTATTTCAAATTTTTCTATTTCATGACATCTGTGTTAAGGTCATATTTTAAGAATGAATACAGATCTAACTAAATTATATACTTCTATTTTAAAAGGTGGTTGGGGGGATTTCCTTGAAATTTTTTAATCATATAGAAACATTCTATCTTTTCTCCTTTTATTTTAACTCAATTCTTTGCCCAATATTTTCTCATTGAACTTTGTTGAAGAATCAGTAAAGATTTTACAAAGATCATTTATAATTATAACTATATTAAAGATTAGATTTTTGACAGTCGATGCTTAGAAATAACTGATCCAAAGTATTCCAATTATTGATGAAACAGAATAAAACACAACAGTATACAAACATGAAGATAAAGGAGAGGAGGATTTGTCTGATTCATATATGAAAACCTAGTTGGTGCATAGGAAGGCTGCTATCTATGATGCTTTTCTTGCTAACAATTATATTTTTCATTCCAGTTGTATACTGTTGTTTTGACTTTTTACAGCATGTTTAATGAGATTTGTTTTATGGAATCCTATTATTTTGTGTACTCAAAGTTGCTTGATTTTTTTTTGTAATCATTTGACCCTTTTCAGACTGGGGTAATTATGTTTTTTTTTTAAATCTTTAATCACAAAGAATTGACAGAGATTACTAAAATAAACCAGGTGTACATGTGTTGCATTTGCAGGGTTATTGATCAGTAATCAACATTGAAGTTGACTTGAGCGCCAACACAAAGGGTATTTCATGTTGCTTCTCTAGTCATAGACGATTGGGTAAGGTAATGATTTTTTTGCAATTTTTTTTCAAATTTCATGAATGCTATGAGAATATTTGGAGGATTTAGTGAATTTTATAATGGCATGAAGCCAAAAGATTGTTTAGGTTTTTCTCCAATAGAACTTATGCAATGACATGATCAATTGACCTATTTTTAGTATGATAGCTTTAAGACCTTTCAGTCAAAGTATGATACAACTTGTTGACTAGTGTTTGGCTTTTGTAGGGTTCTTATAAAGCTAAACTTGAAGATTTTACATATAAAAGTTCTCTTTTCTGTTGTTTTGGGTGAGTGTTAACTTTTTTTTGGGATACATCTTTTCATATATTTCAACATCTATTTATGTAATGATCCTAACTATCATCAACACACCTTTTTTTGTAGATTTTTATTAGGCTATCTACTTGGCATCCATACAAAATGGTGGACCAGGTATTTATGTTATTTTTTATACTTGTAGTATATTTTAAATGAAAAAAAACACTAAACTATGATTCAATAGATAACACATAGAGTAATATTTCATATCATTATTATGATGAAATTATTGAACTAGTTAGTGATAAAAAAAAAATATGTTTGAGCAATTTACAGGAATTATGAAACTTCTTTGTGACATCACTAAAATCCTTCAAATTAGCAAACACCTTCAAAAAATCTTACCATACTATGACACTAGGAGTAATGTAATGACGAAAATTAATTAATCTTACCAATGGGCTATTGAGCCAAGAAACTCATGACATAAGGTTGAGTGAGAGATTTTGAAGAGAAACATGTTTCTTAGATGGTGCTTAACTATGGTCGTATGATGAGACAAACCTCAGAACATAGTATCCTTTTTTTGCTTTTGAATTGTGTTTAATAATTATACAAATCATTCTAACATATTATCTCAAGCTACCTGAAGACACACAAGCATTCAAATTACGTTATTGGTGTTGGTCTTTAGCCTACATTTACCTCAATACAACCTTTGGTAACCTAGTATAAGAATAAAAAAAATTCAACTTCCAATGCTAGTGCTACACATCCACATTGCAAATGTCAAAAAATGGGTGATCTAAGAATAAGAAAATGCACTTAAAACCCCATCTCTTTGAAGTTAAAAATTATTTGTCAGTTTGTGTGCTAATAAATTCTATATAAAAAATAGGTAAAACTTTTCACTTATGTGTATGTCACCTTAAACCCACATTTTCAAAGTTTCAAATTCCTTAAGCTATAATAGTCATGTGCTCTTGAAGAAGATGTAATATGAAAGTTAAAAGTTGTACACTTATTGTTGATAGTACATGGTGCATTCAGGGAAATAGCACTTCATCATCATCTGAATATTCAGATGAATGAGTAGCAAGACCTGCTCCAGGTACAATTGAATACTTCAATGAAATGATATATTGCACTTGCAAAAGGTGCGAAAATAGGAAACTAAAGAAGTGACGACTTATTGGTATTCATAGATTGAAGTATGGAGTTTATATATAAGAGCTACACTATAATTAACATATTGGTATTGTTATAATAAATAATTTATATGTATACTATCTAATACATTATTATTGATCATATCAATTGATTTTTTTGATGAAAAGGCACTTCCAGTTCCCAAAATTGTTGAAGAACCAATGGATGTCACTGATGATAGCCAATCCCAAGATGAAGAAGAAGAGACATTTGTGGATGAAACCGCTTCACAGATAAATGAGGCTGGTGTCAATGAATTTATGCAAGACTTCTACACATCTTCTGAAGAAGTTATTGATTCACCCCTAGCTCAGTTGGCTAGGATGCCTCTTTTCCCAAATGCAGATACTTCTATATTGGCGACACTTATGTTGTTGTTGAACTTGAAGGTTACACATGGATTGAAAAACACTTGCTTTACTGATATATTAAGGTAGGATTTCATATTCCTATAAATTAATGCTCTAGATGTCTTCAAAATTTTAATTATTGTGTATACTTATAAAAATCATTTGTTGCATCATGTAGGCTTTTGAAAAAAAAAAAACTTCCAAAGGACAATAAGTTGCCGAATTCTCACAGAGAAGTATCTTCAATAATGAAATACATTGGAATGGAGTAAAATATATATGATGCTTGTCCAAATGACCATATATTGTACTATGGAAAGAACGCAAATTTGTAGCAATGCCCAATGTGTCACACAGGTAGGTATCGTCAAGATCAAGTGTTCAAGAAGGTTCCTTATAAAGTACTACGACATATTCCACTAAAGCCAAGGTTTGAGAGGATGTTCAAATGAAAGGAGTTGGAAAAATATATGGATTATCATGCACAAGGGAGGAGCCAAGATGGTGTCATGCGTATGGCCGCAGATAGAAAATATTGGAAAGAGATTGAGGAAAAATGGCCACATTTAAGAAATGAGCCAAGGAATGCAAGAATTTCTCTAGCAATGGATGGTGTCAATCCTTTTGGATATCTTAGAACAACATATTCTGTTTGGCCAATTTTAATTATTAACAACAATCTTCCTCCTGGATGGAAATGAAAAAGGAGCATGCAATGTTAACTCTTATCATACCAGGTATTAGAACATATGAATGCAGTACCTTCTTGAAGATTATATAAAAATATTTCAATTCTGTTAAACCCTAACAAACTTTTTGTTTACTTAGGGAAGTATCAAGTAAAGGATATGGATGTATACATGGAGCCCCTCATTGATGAGCTTCGTGAATTATGGAATGGTGTAAATATGTGTGATGTATCAAGACCTATCAATGATAGAAACTTCCTCTTTCATGTGATACCTATCTCAACAATTCATGATGCCCCTGGGCTCTCTATTTGTTGTGGTAATATATGATAAATTATATTTTGTAGTTATTGTGTTCATTGTACTATTTACTACCTCTAGTTTCTATTCTTATTTTAGGGCTACAAACAAAGGGGAAACATGGTTGTCCATCATGTGGGCCAAAGCTCTTGTATAGGGAATAAAAAGATCTCAATAAAACTGTGTATGATGAGTATAGACAATTATTACCACAAAATCATTGCTATCGAGTCCATGAGAAAAATAAGTTCAATGGAAAGGAAGTGGAAATGAGGAAGCCAAGAAGGATGAACCCTGTTAGGTGGAAAGCGATGTATGACAAAAAAGAAGGGGTAGGCTTTCCACTAGGAATGAAAAGATTCTCAATTTTCTACAAATTAGAATATTATGAGAACTTACCAATAGCCCACTTATTTGATACTATGCACATTGTGAAAAATGTGGCAGAGTGCTTATGGAAACATCTAAATGGAACCAACCTTGAAGCACAAATAAAGTTACGAAAGGACCTGCAAGTTGCCAATATCATGTCGAACATGTGGTTGCATGGAGACAACTCATATGTTCATGCTCCATGGACTCTTACATCAAAGGAGAAAGAAAACATCATTCATACAATGAAAAGAATAAGATTTCCTTTTGGTTTTGGTGCGACATTAAAAAACTTATTCACAAGATATGGATTAGAGTTGTCAGGCCTAAAAACACATGACTAGCACAATTGGATAAAGGTAACTTTGTAGTACATTACAATTATTAGAAACATAATTAGCAATTTGTATATCCGAGTGATAATATCAGTTCATGCATATTTTAATATGGATATTAGTCAATGGCCATGTAGTATGTGTTGCCTGCACCAATACCAAGCACTTTTGATTGTGGTGTCACATTAACTATTTACAAATTATCTAAATATTTGAGGTATTTTGAATAAATCATCCATACTCTTCCATGACTCTTATCATTTGAAGTGCATAATTTCTTATCCCTTTATATGAGTTTATGTTTTAGTTTTGAAGATATCATAAATCTTTATTGTAATACTTGTTAATACTTGTAGGTGGGTCTCATCTAAAGAGATACATCAAGATGAGTTGAAGTATTGGAAGAGGAATATTTCACTTTTGATGTGTGATATTCAAATGTGCTTCCCTCCAAGCTTTTTTAATTCTCAAGAGCACTACCTTGTACACCTAGTAGAAGAGATTGAGTTCTGTGGTCCTATTCATATTCGAACAATGTGGCTCGTTGAGAGATATATGAAGGTTTTAAAACAATTTGTGAGGCAAAAGGCTCGACCAGAAGGGTCCATGGTTGAGGGGTACATGATTTTCCAAGCAATGGTCCATTTGAGTGAGTACTTACCTCAATTGCACCTTGAAGCTCCACGATTATGGAATTATAGCCAACCTCAATCATTTGAAGGAGAAAAATTAGAGGGCCAGGGGACTTCAAAGAGGATAAAAGGTATGCAAAAATGTTGGAACTAGTGGTTTTTATCTTAAATTTTATAATGCACATCTTCTAATAATTATTAATTCATTGAACAATTATATTTTTCATCGTAGATGCTAAGGAGTGGGAGGCATTACATTTGTATATTGCATACAATTTTGACTTTATGTTGGAATGGATGGAGAAGTACGCTGAACAAAAGAAATTAGAGGATGAAAAGGCATGGGCCAACATATATAATAAGCATGGTCAAAACACTGCTCGAGGACTACCTACAAGCCATAAAAGAAAATGGCCAGAGAGATGCTCATGGAATTGGCTAGAGACCAATATTGAACATGAGGCAACAAAAAGGAAGAATAGAGTGACACCACAACAATTAAATTTTGTTAAAGGATCTATAAATGGGGAGGTGATACATATATATTAACATATTAGAGATGTTTAATA
>JAGRRI010048058.1:0-10173 GCA_018584345.1 Thuja plicata | reverse complement strand
TAAAAGATTGCAAAGACCGACTGACAGAAACAAGTACTTATCCCAATGGAAATACCATTGATGACATCAAGAAGATGAGAAACAAGATGTGGGTAAAAGCCACAAACACTGAAGGTGCTGGAACAAGCAATGCAATTGATGACACCCCATCTAATGGATCCGGTGGCATCACCATTTCCAACTAAATTGCACAAGTAAGTATGGAATTGCATTATGAAAAGTTATATTATGCATCGGCTCCATTTATATATTGATCATATAGACAAATCAACATTATTAAAGATGCACTATATTGTCACTTTTAAACATTATTGAAAAAAACAACCATTAGTTATTGGGTACAAAATATGCATCGGTGAACACACACAGAAAAGTTAACACTACTTACCAGAATGTATCAGTCTTTACACAAAAGCCAAGTGGCTAAGTGTAAATCGACGGACATCGATGATCCTTGTGCCAAAAAAAGTCTTCACTGCTTTACCGACAATCATCGGTGAAGTCATCAAAGCTGCTGGCAACCCCAACACTTTACACCTACACCAAAGATGTTATTTATGCCTCAACCGACAAACTCAGTCTTGGAATACCAACAAGTTGGTGAGCATTAATGACAACTCAGGGCACAAAAGTTATAAAAGACCGATGGCTGAACTCATTTCGTACCCACAATTTTTTAGCAACCAAGAGAGCCTAGCAGAGCGATTGAAGAGAAAAATTGAAGAGCGACTCCAGCAGGATTCTAAACACCACTCAGAGGATTCATGGGCAATCACAAAGATTAAGTAAGTACATGCAGTCACCGACTGCACTGTTTGATTTACAAAAACCCTAAATTTCTGCAACATGATGGCATCGACTTCAAGATTTGAAAAGATTAAGGAAGATAAAAATAAAATGATCAAGCTTGTCAGTAGAGGCACTTGTGTTGAACCAAAATACAAGCTGCATCTAGAAATCGCATCACAACTTGATGATTCTGGAGCATTCTCCAGAATCCCACCTAGGGTTTTATTGGTAGAATACGTAAGGTCCTATATACACTATAAGATCTCAGAATTGGGAGATCTAGACCTAGATAATGCCTATAGGGAACTATGTGATGAAGCTGGAAACCTCAAAGAAGAGCACAAGAATCTGGAAGTGAAAGGACTTAGGAATGCATTACACTTTCCCAAAGTTTTCAAAATAGAATGGATAAAGATAGTTCTCAGCAGAATGCATAACCAGACTCTATGGCTTAATAAGCCAAAATGAATAACAAAGGATGTTATTCATACAGTAACTAGATATCCTACAACCAAAAAATTGCAAACTCACAATCACCCATCTCTGAAGGAAGTAGAAAAGCTAACTAGTGCAAAATCAGACAAGAGAGCTCTTAAGGTCAACACTATCATCGACACAGAACTCATGTTTGGTGCATGTGTGGTAGGGTAAAAAATCTTCCAGGAAAGCAGAATGAATAGCATATCAAGCACTGCTATGAGAACAACATTCAAAATCATCAAACAAGGAAAGAAGATGGATCTTCCAGAGATCCTATTGAATCAACTTGAGGAGAACATGAACACCATAAGATCTTCAAGAACAAACACTTGTAAGTTTGGTTCCCTCATTATGTGCATATTATTTTACTTTGAAGAATACTTTCCTTCCACAGGAAAAGTAGTATGGGATACAAGAAGACCTATAACCATACATATATGTGAGCATATAGAGTCACTAGGAATAGACTTTGATGATATAATGAATGAGTATTTCAAAAGCATTAAGGAAATGTTGCAAGCTAGAACAAGGATACCTGAAAGTTTGATAGAAGAACACAAAGAGGACATATGTTTTATGGTAGATACTAAATTCACGTATATCCAATCAGTAGTACCTAGGAATTCCTGGCTTTCACATTTAGAGTATGAGATCAAATTAGGACAAGCCAATGAGTGCATCAAGGCACTATTAAATGAACCAATTGACAACAAACAAGCAATATTTGGCACCTATGAGGAATCCAAACAAAAGATAAAGATAGATCTTATTGTCAAGAAGATTATAAACAATAAGGACAGGATGGTCAAAAACTTAACCAAGCAACTTGCAGTTACAGAAGAAAGTGAAGAGGAAATAGAGGGCAAGGAGGAACAAACTAAAGGACAGTCACCTATCAGTGAAGAAGAAGAAGAAAAGAATGACTTAGAGGGAACACAGTCAGATTCTCCACCTCCTCCTACACCCAAAAGAGCAAGAACAATAGCCGCTTCAAGAACAAGAAGCCATATTGCAAAAGAGTCAACTCCTTCACCATTACAGAAATGAAGAGTAAGGATATACAAGAGAAAACCAGCTCCTCCAAAAGAAAGACAGACCAAAAGGAGGAAGATGACTAGAACTCAAGAAGATTTAGAAGACTTAGCTATGGATGATTGTGATGTAGAAGTACAAAAGGAAAAATAACCTTTGGTGCCTACAACAATTGATAAAATATGCAAGAATATTTCAGAATCACAGTCTATTTCTAATCCTAACATTAGGAAATGGTTAAAATTCAGTACAAAGGATCAAAATAAGATTGAAGATGCAATAATTGAAAAAATGTGTAAACATTATTATGTTCCACTGGAACTCTCAGAATATGACGTTCCCAAAGAACTATCATAGAGATTGTCAACTAGATGGACCTTTGCACTACATCAGGAAAAGGAAATAAGAGAGAGAATACTTGTAACTCTTATGCCTCCTGATACAAATAAGGAATAAATTCCTGAGATGATGAAGAAATATTTAAAGGATTTCTCACAAAAAATGAGAGTATATGAATTTCTCAAGGGTAAGATAATTGATCTTGATCAAAATAGCATTAACAAGTGGTGCAAGATACTCAAAAACCCCACTAAGGAAGCTAGCCCAGAGAAGGAACAAATCATCATTAAAGATATACAAGATGACTCATCTGTGGAATTAGATAGAGAAGAGAGTGATCCAGAAGGCCCCAAACATATTGACATTGTAGATGAAGTATGGCCAGACACTACTCTTCACAACACTCAAAGTGAGGATAGTCAAAATCCACCAAGTCCACTTCATATTGACTTGAGCGGAGAAGAAGAAGTTACCAAAGAAGATTTGACAATAAAAGGTAACATAACTGATGATATCAATTAAGAATCATGGTTAGATAACATTGTCAATGACAATATAGGAAAAGACCCTACAGAAGAACTGCAAAAGGATGAAGACATCAATACTGCACAGGGTAATACCGATGGTCAGGAAATAGCTACTGATAATGCAGAAGCCAATACACTGAAAAACATGAGCATATTAATCGATGCTATTGATATTGAATCAAGTCAGGAGAAATAATCTAAGAAAGATGATGATATACCCAAGGACATGGGTAATGATGAAAATAAAGATGCATCAAATATTCAAAAGGATACAGATACATAAATGAAAGATGCAACCGACACTTAGCAAGAAGTGTCTACTAAAAAAGATAAAGGAGTAGAAAAAAAAATGGATGAAACATTGAAAAAGGATGAAGAGAAAGAAAAGAGTGAAAAATTCAAAAAGGATGAAAGCAAGGAAGAAAAAGAAGATAAATCTATTGATACACCCAAGGCGAATGGGGAGACGTCTTCACAAAACCAGCTGGTGGACTCAGAACAGAAACAACAAGATGCTTCATCTTCTCGACCCTCACCCACCAAATCAATCCAATCTCAAGGTTTAGAAATGGTAGTACACCAATCTACCTCCCAACCAAAGAAGAAAAAGAAAAAGGCATTGAAGAAAGATATCTTGGCTGTCACACTTGATGAGGTAATAGAAATACCCAAGTGAGATGTATCTACTTTAGATACTGAAACACTTCAAAAGTTTGGAGTAATGTGTCAAAGAAAGGCAATTCAAGAGAAAATGAGAAAGGCATGTAGGGAAGCCCAAGCACTTGAACAGGCAAGGGAGATTCTACAAAAAATTGTTCTAGATGTCAAAATTGAAGATAACACATCAGTCATGGAACAAATAGTAGTTCTTACCGACGCCATCACAAATCAGAATGTAGATGCAGAGAAGGCAATGGAAGAACAGGAAGAGATGAAGTATCAAATCAAACTAATTGAGAAGATCATCCAAGAAGTGGTAGAGAACAAGGTAAATCTATCTAAACTAGCAAGTGAATTAGAACCTACGATTGCTAAATTTGTTACCTTAGTTCATAAATTATGCACATAAGAAAATTTCACTAAAGAAAATAGTGAAAATATATCACAATTAGATTCAGATCTAACAGCTAGTGCACTAAGTCTAACCTCTGATGCAAACACTATAAAACTACATCATGAAAAGATAACAGAGGTAAACAGATTAAGACAAGAAATATTGGATGCAGAGACTCAATTTATAAATGAGGTTACAGAGCTTCAAGCTCAAATTTTGCCACACCTCACTACTCTGCAACAACATATTACAGATGCAAGAAATCTAATCAAGACCCCAAAGATGTCTATGATAGACAACATCTATGACATGCATGTGAGGATATCACTTGAGCATTTGGCTCTTGAGAATTTGAGGGAGAAATGGGAGAAAATGATGGAGGAAATCAAAGCCTCACACTCTCACATTTTTTAAAAGATGTAAGTACCTTTGTCCTCATTATAAAAAAAGGAGGAATGTATACATATGTACAATATAATTTAGTAAGAAAAAGGAGGAATGTCTACATATGTACAAATGCATTAAGGATATGTATAATGTATGTACAACAAGATAGACATGTACATAAACTTACACTTACTGACATATGCATAGGGGGAGTCATTTCATGACTAAGGAAGAAGTATACACAGGTGTACATACTAATGCATCAAGTATGTTGCACATATCAGTTTTTGATACTAATGTCAAAGGGGCAGATTGATGAAATTAAGTTTTTCCATTAGTATACTTAAAGGTAAAACCATCATGAAGGTCATTGGTATAAGCATAACCGGTGGATAGTAAGCATAACCGGCGGACAACAAGCATGCCCGACAGGATAAAATGTCTAACGTGAAAATACCAAGTATAGAAATTACCGATGACAAGCATAACCAACGATACAGTTTTGAGAACATCGCCGAAAGAGTAGAAAAGGCATACCTGAGAAATAGTTCAAGTAAGGAACACTGACGGAGAAGAAAATTGACAGACTGATAGAGCAGCCAAACCATCAGAACCGACAGTCAGTTAAAGAACCCACAAAAAGTGGTTCTAATTTTACACGTCAGATAAAGCAATGTAATTCTATTTATCGAGTTTTTATTTGTTTTAAATCTTAACTTAAGGGTCAAGCAAGCATATTGTAAATATTTTAAAGCATCCTAATAGATCTAAAACATATCAAACTAAAGATCAAGGTCAAGTTGTAAACCTTGGATCTAGAGTTAATTTGAAAAGGGTGAATCAAGAATAGAGCTAGAAACTAGTATAAATAGATGTTCCATCATTAGTAATAACAAGGACTTGTAATCATTTGAAGAATGATAGTAGCTATGGAGAGAATCGAAGCAGAAGAAGATAATTCATGCAAAGTTCAGAAATAGATCACAGTAGTTATCAAGAACACAGGATGGCAACCGACAAGCAGAGACAAGGTATTACTCTATCACTCAAGGTGATTACATACATACATTGTAAGCTATACATGATCTTTTATCAGAAATTAGAGATTGCATTCACTATCAGATCAAAATTTATATTGTAGTTACATTCTAACAAGTGCATCACAACAAAAATCCTTTTGTAGAAGGTGGACTTAATATTTCTTTGATAAATCTCTTAACAGAGTGCACACCTAATGGTGTTGCTAAAGCTTCAAATGAAGTAGATCCTAATAGGTCTCCACTATAATACTCTTAATAGGGTAGATCATTAGAAGTGATAATTTGTAAGCCTTTATCGGCTCCCTTCTTATCTGCAGATAGTGAAGTTTTGTGGGTAGACATCCCCACCGTAGTTTTTACTTCCTAACAGGAGTTTTCTGTGATATCATATCATGTGTTATGTGTTATTTGTTTTCATGAATGTTTATTGAATGTTTATACATATAAAGAACTTATATTATGATCACACATACAAAATCAAAGATGAACAGATAGATAGGTATATGCAAATCTGATGACACAAAGTTTAATGGGTCAATCACATAAAAACTTTTAGAGGTACTAATTCACCCCTCCCCTCTTAGTACATCATTCCAATAATTCCAACAAGTTAAAAATATTGAGAAAATGTTAGGTCAAGAAGAGGAGATTGCACCATCTCATATCACACAAGGTCATGGTGAGGACCAATCCTATGATTCAAAAGAAAGTGAGGATGAAGAAGTGGTTGCACAAAAGAAGGGTAAGGAAATAATGGATGTTGAGCCAATAAGAAAGGAGAATTATAAGAAGAAGCCTACTCATCCTACCACAAAAAGACCGAGAACAAGGGAATCTACAATTGCAACAACAACCAAGCCACAAAAGAAAATTTTAGTAAAGAAAGTTGAAGGGGAGAGCTCTGGGAAAACGTAGCAAGTTCAAACTAAGATTGAGTCGAGCCACCCTAAGAAGAAACCAAGAAGAAGATATGTATTGGAAAAAGATGATGAAGATGAGGAGATGACAGACATAGATGATATCAGAAAATTCAAGGTGGCTGCACATAAGTATCTGAAAAATGTGGATGAGATTCTCCACAACATCAAAAGTTCCACACATTTGTCAGGATTTAAATTCATTAAATTTTAAATGTTGAGTAAAGAGGATAAGGTAAAGATAGAGGATGCAATGATAGAAATTTTGGGATCATACAAGATGACATCATTAGAAATTGGGAATCTTATCTCTGATTAGTTCAAAAATATTGATGAGAGATGGAAATTTTCCATTAAGACTGAAAGATAGATAAGAGAAGGCGCATTAGTCCAATTGATGTCTGATTTGACACAAAAACAAAGAACAAAATTCATGGAACAATATAAGAACATGTTTATTCCTAAATTGAGAATATATTATATATTAAAGAAGGATGTTGAAAGGGTTTTTCAATAGAGCACATTAATCTAGAAGACAATTTTTGGACTGATAGTTGACAAGAATGCAAACACGGATGAAGGCACATCTAGACAAGTAGAGCTTGATAATAAAGAAGACATTGATAAGCCAGAGAATCTTGAGGAAGAAATAAGGAAGAAGGTTGAGGATGCACCAACTATAGATTCAACACTTGATAACTCCACCACAATCACAATTGAGGATACACAAATTTTAAGTTCCAAGGAGCAGGGTAAGCCAACAATCACCATTCTAGATTCACCTACCAAGGATAACTTTGAAATTAATGCAGAAGGAGATGAGAGCATGGAAGATCAAGAAGATAAGTTTGCAATAGATGTCTCAGGACCTCATGATGAAGGAACAAAGGAGACTAAGCATACAAAAACCAAGGAGAGACATGAGCGTAAGGAATAAGAGGCTATTCAAGCACTAGTATAGCTACCAAATGTCACACCTCTTGCACTCACTAAAACTAAGATTATGGATACACTTGAACAACAAGTAATTATTACTCAGAAGGAGTTTGTTCTAGTCGATGGTGACATTGATACATTGCAAGGAGAGCAGAGACTAAGTATCAGCACACTAGAGACAAATAATAAAAAGTCACAAAATAAGAAGGGCAAGTCTCCTAGCATATAAGTGACACTAGATGAAGTTATAGTGATTCTAAAATGGGACACTGATAACTTGTCATATGAGAAAGTGCTAACTTTGCATGATTTATTGAAAAGGAAGAGAAAACAAGAGAAATTGAGAAGATAATATCAATAAAAGAATGTATTACATGAGATAAAGGATATCTTTGTTGATGCATTTGAGTTACAAGATATAAATGAGCAAGCACCTATTTTAGATCAATTGGTTCATATTGTTCAAAAGGTGAATAATGATGATATTGAAGCTAATGAGAAGCTAATGAAATGTTCTGAGAGGAAGTTTGAGACCAAAGTTCTTGAGAAAGTTGCAAAAAACTTTGCTATGAAATAGGTTGCACTTTCTAATCTTGTAAGTAATTTAGAGAAAGTTGTACAAAATGTTAATTCTTTATACAAACAACTTTGTGATGTAGAATTCTTTACAAAGGAGAACCAACAACTTATTGAGAAGTGTTAATTAGATTTAAAGTAAAAAAGACATTCATTGAGCATGGATGCAAGTTCCAGCTCCATTCATTTCACTAGGTTGACTCATGCCCAAGGTAGATTAGTCGAGCTAATGGCTAATGTTGGTAAAATAAGGGCAAAATTAATCTCTATTCAAACAATGTTGATACCTTATTTGGAGGTCATGTAGAGAGAGCTAACAACTGCAAAGGAATTAGTACAGAGATATCCTCCTCTCTCTATAGCAGAAAGTTTGGTTGATCTAGCTACTCAGTTAGAGGTTAAACTACAAATTTTGGAGTCTGTGAGATCTAGTTGGGACAATGCATTAGCAATGATTCTATAGCTCCACAAACCATTTTTGGATAAGTACTCTCTGAGTCCAACACCCCCAAAAACCACAAGAAACAAAAACAAGGGGGAAATAGATGAAGACAAGCGGAAATAGCTAAAAATACATATGATCAGAAAGATATGACATACAATTTTGTTAGTTTTGAATACTTATTTTTGAATTCTTGAGTATGTTAGAAGTTATGTGCATATGATGTATATGTATTCAATTCTTTATGAAGACCGAGTCATAATCTTAGGGTACTAGAGTACTATTTTATTAAGGTGCTGAAAAGTCATGCAAAGTGTTTTTTTCCACTAATGTCAAAGGGGGAGATTGTTGATCTCCAAGTCATGTTGTCTATTAGTGTCACACACTTAGTCATTATCAAGGCAGCTTGGTCGATCATCACTGCGACCGAGTCATCTTACTAAGGCCAAGAAATGTATTTGACTTGTGTAAATATCATGTATGGACCGAGAAGTAGTTATCGATCAGAATGAATGTTGAGTTGCATAGAAAAGTTAGTGCCGAGTGATAACATATGGATAATAATTTTGACTGAGTGCTAGAGATTTCATATGCCGAGTAAGCCAGTTTTGGTATATGTGTTTGGAATGGCACAAACACTTATGTAAACCATTTTGGATGAATTCTATGTATGATTTAATGATCATTTAAGACATTAAGGAGTTAATTACGTGTTATAACTGAGATCATTAATCCCTATGCAATAAATGTGACCAATCAAAAATTAGGAATGCTTAAGCGGCAAAAGTGATGAATCTAGATCATTGATCTTGATCTAGAAGCTTCACCAATTATCTATATAAGGAAACCCTAATCAAATAAGTGAAGATATTAGTGAAGAGATTGTGTGTGTATGTGGAAGAAGATGAGTTTGGTATTGTGTACGAGGAATTATTCAATCTGTTGGGAGCAAGCTCAAACATGCAAACATTAGTGGGTTAGCACATAAGATCAATTAGAAATCATATGAAAGAGCAAGCAAGCAACAAAGAACACCAAATAACATCAGATTAAGCTAAAAATAAGTAAACAAATGCACCCTATTTTACTCATTTTGATTTTCTTTTTTAGATAGGTTGTGGGTGTGCTCTCTCAAACACACAAAGTACAATGGATCCCAATGCAAGATTGTAAATAATGAAGAAATTCAAGAAATATTATAAGGAACTAGTCTCAAATCCTTCAAAAGGATGATAATCTAAACTATGAAGATGATATGTATATCCAAGAAACTAAGATTCATTCACCAATTTGAAACCTAGCATGTGATTTCTAAGTGGCTTAAGCATGGAAAGCATGAAAACTAGAAACTAATAACATAAGCATGAAAATGACTATGAATTCTAAAGCAATTCTAGCATGATAACAATGCAAATTGAGAGATGAAAATATGAGAGGAGAAGGCCTCCATTTATAGAGTTTTTGGAGAGAGGAAGAGGCTTGGATGAAGTGGCACCTATGTGGAATCCACATAAGAGCCACATAGGAGACACATAGGCTTTGAGAGGATGGCCAATTTTGAGTCAAACTTGGCATTAAATGTTGAGTGGCTCAACATTTCCAAGTGGGAGACAAAGTTGTAAGAAGAAATTAAGAGGGATGGGTGCCCATTTTG
>JAGRRI010048035.1:0-12969 GCA_018584345.1 Thuja plicata | reverse complement strand
AAAGCACCATAATATATAGAACTTCCATAATAGATATTTAATAGATCAAGGAACAATACATTTTTAGCTAGCTATGATAGATCCAACTTCTCAAAAGGTCTCTTCTTGAAGATGATATGCCAACATAACCCAATTCTTCAGAAAACATTATACCTGAAAATGACCAAAACAAAATAGGAACCTCACCCTAATATTCACGAAGTCTCTACAAATTCCTGGACCACAAGAGATTTACCCTTATCCACTTGTTATTCTGAGCGACCAACTGCAGGCTCTCCATCATCATTTAACACCCTTATGAGACATTAGGGAGTCATTTACATCGGCTTATGACGGAGAAGATTATCAATTACATCAAACATTCTAGACATATCTGTCATTATAGAAGCATGAAGAAACTCGGACGGAGATGCTAGCTCCTTCCTAAAATACCTCCAATTCTGATTAACCAGTATAATAAACATAGTCTCAAACACTTTAACATACTCTTGTTTCCTCTTCTTCAAGAATCACATAGGAAATAGTCCTCCAATCCATGCCTTATATTTAAACAAGTCATACCTGATAATGGCTCTATCTAGACTTTCCACTATTACAAAATCCTCATGAACAATTTTCTTTTGTAATTCTAAGATTAGCTGATAATTTGGTACTAGATTAAAGTAGTTAGACAAGAAGATAGGCACAACTAGTGAGTAGAAAAAAAATCCTTGGTGCCTTGGGAAAGAGTATATCCTCCCCTTCAACTTCCCTAATGGATTGTTCCACCAACCAATAGTCCAATTTAAATACTCATCCCATATGCCTGTTGAGAAAAGAACCTAATATAGGAACCTCCCACTATCTAGCAGGAATAGAATTTGATTATTCACTGGCCTATACTCCATATTTAACCCCAAGAAGTCACCAACATAGGTCTGCACTTAGCTTTGTGAAATTAACGCCAACTAATGCCTCAAACAAACGGAAGCAGCGAATCAATAGGAAACTGCCCACATGCTTAGTGTAGGTGAAATGACGTAGCCAAGCATGTATGCTCATTAATGAATGTAAATAGAGTGAGAAGACTAGTCAAATTATACTTCACACATATAAATTCCCTCACAAGATTTTGAATAATACACTTTATTTGTTTGAAAAGGTCTAATATATCACTCAAACATCTTGCAGGAGAGTGTGAGTGTCACTTGTGGCTTGCATAGTACAAATGTGCCCTAATTGCAAAGCTTGTAATCAACTGATGTAAAACATCACATTTTACAAAAAGAAATATTATTACTTGTTAAGATTGTACATATATGTCATTCAATCACATTTTGGATAATGAGAATCCTAAATGCTAAATTTAGTAGTCTTTCCAATTTTAAATATGAAGTTAGATATTCACCTCTTCTGACCTAGGATTCATCCTAGCACCTGAACAAATGGGTCATTTTCATAGCTACCCTTATTAGGCTTCCTGTTCATCTATTAAAAAGAAGTCCATCATTTAATTTTTGTGTCATTTGAATCACCCTGCTAATGTGTATATTAGATCTTGTATTTTTTTTCATTTTGTATATGTTGAATTAATTGATCTCCAGAAAAGAAGTAGGTCTCCCCTTGTAAGGTGAAGCAAAAATTTGCTAGCCAATCAGTAATATGACTATCTTTCCTATAGAAATGAACAATTTTAAATGCTTCAATTCTAGGAAATAACCTCCAAACCTCTGACATGATATAATTTAATTTCTAATTAGCTACCTTTTTGATATAACTATTCCTATTATAATCTAAGACTCTCCTTCAATGTGTTTTTTAATTCGTTTATCCAAACCCAACATAATACCTAATAGGAAAGAAGATGATTCAACAATGTTGCTCATTCCTATTGGTATTTTATTTTTCATAGCCTCTATTATCCCACCCCCATTATCTCTTAGAACACATCCAATCATAGATTCAAAAAATTACCTCTAGAGCTATCATAAAAGTTTAGTTTGATATATTCCTCCTATGATAATTCCCACTTAATTATAAGCTCTCTTTAGGGCCCTTTTATTATTAAATATTTTGGCTCCTTTAAAAAGAATTTTGATCATAGGTCACTCAACTAGGACTTGGGAATCTGTATACATGAATAATGAAGACAAATTTTTAACTCTTGACACATATACATTCACATATTTTGAGAATAATTTCTCTATTTGATCATTCACACTATGAATTGGAAATATGTCCTTTCTAAATACATACTTTTACCTCTCCCACCACATAATCCATATCACTATTACTGAGAGAGATCTTTCATAGGATATAAAAAAGGGAATCTTTGTGTAACAGGGGCTAGCCAATTATTAGATCTCTAAGGGAATTTGGAAATTTTCCTGTCCACTTCAATTTATTTTGCAACCTTTGCCAACACTCTTGGGAGAAGGGTAATTGAATTAATAAGTGTTGTGAGGTTTCACTATGTCACCCACATAATAAAATATTAGTATATAGAATCACTGAGAGGGGGGTCAGTTAAAGGATTTATACGAAAGACTTGTTGAATCAGAACACTTAGCAAAAATTGCTTCACCGATTCATCCTATCAATTAGTATTTGCAACCTATTCACCAAATCTAATGGAGTTATGAAGATGCCATCAATGAAAAACTCAAACTCTTAATTTCAACTCCAAAATCCATCATAATGCCAACAATCTCCCACATTGGCATTGATGGCAAGACATAGTAAAAATTGTCTCTCTTCAAAAATTATGCTCACTAATTAGAGCAATAACCATCTGCTATACACTTATACTAATCACTCCCTCAAATGTATTTTCACCATACCGATCACTCCCCCTTTGACAACAATGACAAAGGTACAAAACTAAACTTCAAAAATAAAAGTGTATCAGTCACAACTATTCAAAAACCTCTCTAAAATTTTCTTTGGTTGTATCCGAGGAACTCTCCTATGATTTTTGCAAATGTATTATGGCTTGAATCTGTTCATGTAGAATAGAAGCTAACTCCTCCATAGATTCAAGAGTATTCATATCAAGTAACCCAAGTGTTACCACTGCATCTTTCACATTCTCTTATATAACATCAATTGTTGGAATGAAATAGGTTTGCAACTCAAATAATGTAGTGATCCTCTTGTCTTATTCTACTTCAAATGTTTTATGTTTTTGAGTTATCACCTTCTTTTGTGATCCATGTGTGTCCAATTGGATCAAAAATTGCAATTAAAGATTTAAGCTCCTCCTGAGCTTCAATCCTCTTCAGCTCCAAATCTTGTGTAAATAATGAAAAGTTAGAAACTCTGGCTATAAAATGTCCAACTTCCTTTAAAGTTTCCTATAACTGATTTACTTGAACTGTAATTTTTCCTTTGATTAATGCAATGGTTTGCATCAACTTATCAATCCTTTTTTTTCTCATAATCCAACTTATCTCCATTCATAGCAACTTCCTCCAAGTTTGATACTTTTTCAGTGATAGTACTAACCAAATTAGCCATTTGTTCAATCATAGGAGCATTTGGATAGTATTCAACTGTAGGTACAAGATTTGATAGAATATCTCAACCTGATTGAAGTACTCGAGCTTATTTATTTTTACCTCTTAGTTTTCCCTTTTTTACTTTCAACTTTAGTATGTCTGATATTCTCATTAGTTCACCGGGCCTCATCTTTGTAACATAAATAGGTACTTTAATGACCTCAATATCCTCTTCCTTAATATCATCTTAATTTTCTCCCTTGGGAAAATCAATAGTCTTTCTCTTCATCTTGGAACTGGAACTCTCACCAAGATCCAATTTCCTTTTCACTGAGTGTGTTTCTACAACATCTTCATCTTTCTTTTAAATATCACCAGTCTGTCCAACTTCATTAGTTGAAATAGGTATCTCCACCTCTACAACTTTATCCTTTTGTGCTTCTTCGTTACTTTGCACATCTACAACTTCAACATTAGGATCTTGTTGTGCTGTATCAGAAGGTATATTACCTATAATCTCTTCAATTACATGTTCAGTAGAGACAAGTTCATCTACTTTCACCTCCTATTGAGTAGTTTTTATTGGTTCATGTTCTTTCAATTTCTTCTTCATGATTTCAACTGTCTCATCATGCATTTCCTAAGACTCACCCAGTAATATTCTACATACTCTAGCCCTTTTTTGAATCCAAGTCTTATTGCCTCAATTATAAGTTTTACATCTTAAATAGGAAACTCAAAATTCAATAGGATTAATGCTTTCTCCATCCTTTCTACACCTTTCTTCAGAGCATGCCTCCATCTAGCATCAATATTCTTATATAGCGTTTCATGTATCATCTTATGTAGTTCACTAGGTCCACTATAAAACTTATGCAAATTGAATAAAATAACATCTTCAATCTTTTGCTTGTCTACATCATAAAATTTCTCATAGCATCAATTTGCATCACGCACACTTCCATATTCCCTTATGTTATCAGCTATGCTATCAACAGTAAATCTTCTCATAGTCTTAAGTTTAACTAATTTCTTAGTTGTCATGCCAACTACTTTAGATTTCCTTCCCCTCTTTCTCTTCTATGTCCTTTGTTAAACCATAGGTGTCTCTTCTACTTCCATTTCTTTTTCTTTTTCCTTTAGTACTGTGGAACTCCTAGTAGCTCTACCTATTGCCTTCCTGATTATAGAAGATACAATCTCTACTTCTTCAATGTTTGTGCAGCAACAACAAAAGTTCCTTCCTCCTTAGTTACAAAATTATTCCTAATCTTATCCATCACATATTTTATAATACTACTATGATTGGATAAATTATCAACCTTTTTCTTCACTCTTCTCTCTGTCATGGGTGCTTTCAACTTGAGTGAATTTTCAAATAGATTTGTTCATAGGTACCAAACCTAGGAGAACTGACATCAATCAATTTGGAAAATAATTCATCAACATGAAGTGATGCAATATCACCATCTACCTCATAACCCATCGGTAAAGCCCAAGAAGTTCTTGGTTGTACCTCCTGCATCATGCATGTATCAATATCCACAACAAAACAAATATCATCTATATACTTTTCTACAATACTTGTTGGGGTATATTTTCTCTCATGGATCATGCATGTATCGTTATCCAAAACAAGAACTAGAAAATTCAAGGAGAATACGACCCTCATTCATGTGTAATAGATTAATTAGTAGCTATTTTTTGTACATGAAATGATAGTGATGGGCTATGGAACATGCCCATATATTATTTCAAATTATTATCTTCGTATGAATCATTTGAACATGAAATTTTAACTATCAAAAGACCCTTTCACAAGAATTATTGGTTCTTCTATGCTAGAATATAGTTAACAAATTGTATATCACTTGTTCTCTTCTAAAAAAGACCACCTTACATTTTGAAGATATTGAATGATATTAGGATTTAGACTATGAATCTCTTTCATTTTATATAGAGGTTGTCATGAATTTGTTAGAATAACTAAGAGGGGGGGAGGGGGCTGAATCAGTGGCATTAAAAATTAATCCAATATTTCAACCAAAACTTATACCACATATATAAAATGTATAGTTATCTTCATTCCTACAAGATGTATGCCTTGTGTGAATCTAACATATATATATACTGCTCGGAGAATATACTATTTATCCGTTTCTTAAGCTTTACCGAATAGAAGTTTATATTTTCTTAACCTTTACCAAAATATAATAAATAACTTGGTGTTTATCGATCAATCCTGTTTTAATAATGTATAAAGAAAAACATCAAAGAAATGAACCATATACACATTTGACACATGGATTTTTAACCTAGAAACCCTATTAAGGGAAAAACCACTTGGGACTAGTAACTCAAAATATTCACTCTTCTAAAGTGAGCTTGGTGAAGAACCAACCATTTTAAAGGTTAAATGAACACACTGTTAAGTGCGACCTTGTTAGAGGATTTAAAACTAACAATTTATCACTTGACCTATAATTCACTATGTTTTTAACATAAAAACCTTTTGATACTCCTTGGGATGTATCTCAATATATTAAAGATGGTTAAATCCCACTCAGATGAGAGATTTTCTAAATCAATGGTTAAACTGAAACAGTAAATAATCTGTTCATTAATACAAATTTTGAATTGCATATTTTCAGATCTATTGTAATTCCATAATAGCTCTTCAGATCAATGTTCTCTTCAATTCTTTTTCTCCACTTTTGTTGGCTCAGTGAATGTTGTTGCTTCTTTGTTTCTCGGTGTCAGAATTCTTGGCTCTATTTTTTAGCATGTATGATCATATTTGCATGAAGATGTCTATCTTCACCACAATTATACTCAAGATTCCTCCTTTTTGATAATGATTTACTTATCTCTTTATAGACATTATTTCACCATTTCTTTCTTCTTATTTTCTTCCATAAATCTCACCATACTTACTTTAATATTTAAAGTCTTTCTTTAGTTTTATCCTGTAGATTTCTCCTTGACAACTCGAAATAAAACTAGCTTTAAATATTTAGTTCAACTGGTTGATAAAAAAAATCAATCAATAAGTTAACTCTATCTTTAGCTCCGGCAAGCTAAGTGTTTTGTCATTTTCCTAACTTTAGTTCCCATCGATCAACACTATAGTTGTGCTTAGTGAATATTGCAGAGAGTTCAGACATCAAATTCAGTTTTGTTCATTGACAATTGTAGTTAGCTCGATAATGCTTGCTTGGGTATCACTTTCCGTCGGTTAACACTGTGAACTTTGGTGCTTGGGGTTCACTGTCTGTTGGGGTTTAATGTCACTTAGTGTACATGATTATCGACGACAAAAACTTTGTCTCTTCAGATATTTAAGCCTTGTGACAATATGTATATGAGAAATCATACCATATTAAGTTAACATCAATGAAAATACAATACATTAACTGATTTAATGTCTTGCATTTACTTTCTGCATCTTGATGATCATCAACATTGTCATCTTTAAAAATTCAACCAATTATAGTTCATCAATCTCTCCCTTTGGCATTGATGGCAACATACTACTAATACAATATGAAATATATCATTTATAGTTCATCAATCTCTCCCAAAATTATTGTTCTATAACCAATTCAAATATATGACTCTCGGTAAGCTCTTCTAGCTTAGATTTGATTCTTGCAGAGTGCTTTCTTTCTTCATTCCCTTCACTGGATAGATGTAGTAATTCTTTCTTCTTCCTTTATTGTAGAATCTCTTCTCCCTTTTATGGATAGATATGCAGTGTTAACTTTTCTCCAATTCTCTCCCTTCGACGGATGTTTCTTTGAATCTTTGTCTGATGTTTTCTCTCCCTTTGACTGTTCCTCTTTTTGATGGATATTTATTTTCTCTCCCTTTGGATCTTTTCTCCCTTATCTCTAGATATTTCATATGGATATAGGGGTAAAAGTACAAACCTATGTCACACTTTAACAAAGGAAGAGGACCACGACATGCAAAAATGTTAAACTTTAATGACATAAAAGTGGCATTTATGTTTAGATTTGAAAATGATGTAAACTAATGAAATGTGTAAAATTGGATGAAGTTTATGCCTATAATTTTTTAATTTTTTTTCACTAAGCATTGACCTAGTTTTGTAATTTTTGAAGTCCAATTTTCAATTGCTCAAAAAATGCTGAAAATATAGGGTCCAGTTCCCTCCAACTAAATATATGCAAATAATCTTTTTTTCCTCTAATTTCAGAATATGTTTTAGATGACATGTATAGCTAGTGCATAAAAAAAGAAAGATTGGTTTTTGGTATATATTTTTTCTGTTATAACTATTCAAAGTCGGAGTTACCAAAAATTAACAGTTTTTTTATCCCTCCACATTTTCCCTAGCAAATCTAAACCAAATACAAAACAAATTACATATTCTTGAAGAGGACTCTCTCCTCTAGTGTTAAATATAAGTTGTAAATTTTTTTGATATGATTTGCTATTTTTTTTTATTTTTTCGAACGGGCGTGTTCTCTATTGTTAAGATAGCTACTTGGAGTTTTTTCAACTTACAATATATTATATGTAATTAAAACATCATGAAAATTATATAACCATAATCTAGACTCTGAGCTCTACAAAAGGGTATTTTTAGATTTGAAAACAAATTGAATTGTGATGGGGAAAATAGCCTCTAAACACACATTTTTTCTAAAATCTCATTTTTGCTTGTGTTGCTGCCACATGGGATGCCACATAGATGCTTTCGGCTGAATACGTTTCAGCCGTACCTGGTTCGGCCGGACCTGGTTTGGCCAAAACTAAGGCTGACCAAACATGGTCGCCATGCAACCAAGACCCCTTAGCTCATATTTTAAAGCATTTTTTTTTAAATAAAAAATAGATAATTTCCTAAACTGCGAATTAAAATAAGGTTTTTTTGAAGAAAATCATTTTTTAAATAGTTTTAAGGAATATTTTTTGGCATTAAATGACAACTACGAATTAAAATTATCAAGTAGGTTTGTATTTTTTATAATTTTAGTTTTTTTCTTTTTTTAATTAAAGCATTGTTCAATATTAATTTATGAACAAGTATCAATATCATTTTTAATTTTTTTTTCAAGAGTATATGTTTTTGTGTATGTAGGTGAATCAAAGCTCTCAATTTGAACAATTTGTGCAATGGGGAATAAAAGAAATAGATTTAAAAAATTTGATCAAAAAAGGGATGACAAAATGAAAGGTTATACAAAACTTAATCAAGATGACCCTGTTGAAGTTCAAGAAGATGCAATTCAAGTAGAGGAACAAATTGGTGGAAATATACCTTTTGATACAGGCAATTTGATGGAGATGAATGAGGAATCATTTTTCAGTGAATTTTCATCTGATGAATTGGTACCTCAAAGCACAATAAAAACACAATGCAAAAAGATTTGGGATGAATATTTTCAAAGTAAAAGTCTGATTGGAAAAGCATAATTATTTGTCAGGTTATTCAGGAAAAAATAAATGACTCCTGTTTTGGAGTTGTTAGGTGTTGATAACAAGAAAAACTTAGTAGACAATGTAAATCGAACAATAGTTGAAAATTTTCAAGATGCATTGAACAACATTAACAACTCAAGTCGAGGAGCTGATTTAATTGCTGCACGTAGAGCATTGATGACTACTTTATCTAATAGGAGGTTGACACAGAGAAAAAAAGTACATGCAATTTCTGATTTATTGAATGTATCTAGAAGAACTATTCAAAGATATATCAGGAAGAGAAATATGTTAGATTAAAATATTCAAAAGAATTGGGTTAATATTTGTAGACTTCCTCGAAAAGACAAGATTTCTGAAGACATAAAAAGATAGGTCATTGAATATTGGAGCGCTCACTCTCATGTTTCTTCTAATATAAGGGATACTATACAGATGAAAGATGAAAAGACCGGTATAAAAAATGCACACCCAAAACATTTTATAGATACAACACAAAGTGAATTGTTTGAATCATTGAAGCAAGAGTTTTTAGATGTGAAAATATGTCAAAGAATGTTTGATAGATTGCGCCCTTGCTTTGTACGCATAAATAAGGTACGTAAAACTTATTATTACCAAAATCATGTTGAGTTTTATCTATATTTGCAATTCTATAAAAAGGTTATGGCAGTACTTAATTCAGATATGGTCATCCCTAGAAGTATGACACAATTTGTGAAGTCTATTTTATGTGAGAAATTAGAAAATTTAGATGAGTTCAAAGTGCAATGTATAAAGAGTGCATGCAGTGATTGTGGAGATTTACATAAATTTCCATTGCAAATTGAGAATATTAATCTTGCAATGCTAGTTTTGTGGAAGATATTTGAATACGAGACATACCGAACTAAGACAGGAGATGAATCCAAAAAAATTGTATTGAAGGAGAGTGAATTGCCCTACCTTGAGTTTATGACCAGGTTTTGTACTATAATTTATCCATGTATCCAGCATTGTCATGGTGCACGATGGCAAGCTAAACAGTTTCGTGATTCCAAAAATTGTTTTCCACCTGGTTGTATTCTTTTAGTTGTAGATTTTGTGGAGAACTATACATTCTCTCCTCAAAAAGAGCGTGAAAGTCAATATTATCAGTCTAATCAAGTTGCAATATTTGTCCATATGATCTATAGACACACACAATTTGATTTGGATGAGTTAGAAAGTATGAATCCAAATGAACACATTATCATCAAGGAGGTTCATTTCTATATCAGTGTTGATAAAGTTCATTATAGGAGCTATGTGGCTCATTGTTTTGCAATTTATTTTGAAGATATTTCGAATCTCGGGATAAAATCTTCACAACACTAGATTTGGTCTGATGGTTGTGCAGGTAAGTTTATGCACTTCAATTCATTTTCATTCTCATTGATTACTTACATTAAATTGTTATGTGATTGAACTATTTTCCATACAACTTAGTCTTGCAGAACAATTTAAATCCGCAAAAGCCTTTAATTGGCTAGCTATGTAACATGCTAAACGCAATGTTAATTTTCTATGGAACTTCTATGAAAGTGGACATGGAAAAGGAGAGCATGATGGAGCAGGAGCATGTGTGAAGCCTGCACTTCACCAACATGGACTTACAGGTACAAATTGCTTGAACAGTACATATAAATATATATCTAGATATAAATCAAATAGTATATAATTTAAACTTATCTATCCATTTTCTTTAAACTGATAGTTCAAAATTTACAAGTAACATGATAGAGAATTCAAAGAAAATTGTTGAATGGTGTGAAAATCATTTTGCTAGTCGAGACACCAAATACAACAAATGTTATTTTTGGGAAGTGAAAGGTAATTTATATTTTGTAGGAAAAATTTAAATTTAAATTTAATTTCGTGTTCATCTATGTTATCATAATTGTTGATCTAAAAATGTGCAACTTTCATTTCATATTTGTAATAGATATAGACCGATCTAATCCTTACAATTGTCAAAGGATTGTTGGTATTAGAAGTTTACATCAATTGATGAGTACCGGACAACACAAGCCTCTATTGATTCAAGTAAGAGAAAAATCATGTTTTTGTGTTGATTGCATTGAGGACATTCCAATGAGTCAATGTGAGAATATTGCAAATGGATATGTTTCACGATGGGATATGAAGGAGTTAATCAGAATACCTCCTTATGAAGATGATGACATTGACATAAACATTCATGATCCTATATATTCAGCTGATTACGAGCATGTTTCTGATTTAGTTGTTACAGGTTCATGCACATGTACATGTTCTTTTATTTATATTTAATTTATTGTATTTCTGATTTGAATTTAATATCTAATCTGGATTTGTATAGGTGATATTTTTGTTGTGGTTGTAGATCCTAACAATGTAGAAAGTGTAGATTATTATCTACTAAGATGCATGAAAGCTAAATACAAGTTGCCAAAATAAATTGTAGATGGCGATGGGCAGTCATATCTGACTGGTTCGGTTGTTATTGAAGGAACATATTATCAGCAAATAAAGATAGACAAAAATGGTGTTCAATTTATTGAATATATGTCTCGCAAAAAATTTCTACATTACAGTCACTTGGTTATAGCAACAAAGTTTCAATTTGAGACATTGCAAAAAAGAGGACATGGCAATCAGATGTGGAGGTTGCCTATTGAAGAACATGAAATTTTTTTGGAGATAATAAAAGACAGAGAGGAACCAAACTATATGCATCACGAGCTTTAGGATAAAATTCTTTTTGTAGCTCTCGTACTTTCCTATTTGAACTCTATAGTTTGAACTCTTACTTAATGTATTGGATATTGGATATATGGTTTTAATATATACCTTGAATATATTAGTTAGGTGTATTTTAAGTGTTCAATGAATTTATTATATAGCTTTAAATAATGTGTGTTATAGATTTATGTTTTGATTTGTATGTTTTGATACCTCCCCTTAAGACATCCCCTTAAGACTTCTCCATTTAAATGACTTTTAATTACTTACATGACAACTTGAATAGATCAGTTAGGTGTATTTTAATTGTTCAATGAATTTATTATATAGTTTTAAATAATGTGTGTTATAGATTTATGTTTTGATTTGTATGTTTTGATACCTCCCCTTAAGACATCCCCTTAAGACTTCCCCTTTTAAATGACTTCTAATTGCTTACATGACAACTTCAATAGATTATTTAGGTGTATTTTAATTGTTCAATGAATTTATTATATAGCTTTAAATAATGTGTGTTATAGATTTATGTTTTGATTTTTATGTTTTGATACCTCCCCTTAAGACATCCCCTTAAGACTTCCCCTTTTAAATGACTTCTAATTACTTACATGACAACTTCAATAGATTAGTTAGGTATATTTTAATTGTTCAATGAATTTATTATATAGCTTTAAATAATGTGTGTTATAGAATTATGTTTTGATTTGTATGTTTTGATACCTCCCCTTAAGACATCCCCTTAAGACTGCCCCTTTTAAATGACTTTTAATTACTTACATGACAACTTCAATAGATTAGTTAGGTGTATTTTAATTGTTCAATGAATTTATTATATAGATTTAAATAATGTGTGTTATAGATTTATGTTTTGATTTGTATGTTTTGATACCTCCTTTTAAGACATCCCCTTAAGACTTCCCCTTTTAAATGACTTTTAATTACTTACATGACAACTTCAATAGATTAGTTAGGTGTATTTTAATTGTTCAATGGATTTATTATATAGCTTTAAATAATGTGTGTTATAGATTTATGTTTTTATTTTTATGTTTTGATACCTCCCCTTAAGACTTCCCCTTTTAAATGACTTTTAATTACTTACATGACAACTTCAATAAATATATATGTCTTAAATCACATGTATCTATGAAATGTCTAAAATATGAAATATAGCATACCAACATATAACATGTAAATATATATGTCTGAAATAACATGTATCTATGAAATGTCTAAAATATGAAATAGCATGTACAAACATATAACATGTAAATGTATATGTCTGCAATAACATGTACATATG
>JAGRRI010048024.1:0-42860 GCA_018584345.1 Thuja plicata | reverse complement strand
GAGAGAGAGAGAGAGAGAGAGAGAGAGAGAGAGAGAGAGAGAGAGAGAGAGAGAGAGAGAGAGATGACCAACTAGTCTAGTTAGGCATTGCCTTACTATGGATCATGCAAAGGGAAAATGTTGCAAAAGATGGAATTGATAGTCTAGCAATCTATGAGATGCTACTCAATCCATTAAAAGGACAGGTCCTTAAGGAAAGTCTGCCTTAGTCAGTTAAAGGACCAAGTGAAAAGAAGGATTAGTTTTAGGATCCACTGAATAATGCACAAGGCATGATAATGTAAAGATAAACACAACGAAATCTTTATCTCCTTAGCCATATGCACAAGAGATTGTGTGTATATAAAAATGTGAAAAAAGGAGCAGAGTGTATACCCCTATATTAAAGTAGTTGCAAATGCCTTAATAGGAGAAATCTCTTTAATAGAGCATTAAGGCACCCACAAGAGACATTTCCACTATGCAATGTCCCCAAGCAAGGAAAAACCAAGGGAAATGAACATGTGACAAAAAAAAGAGCACAAAAGGGATCAACTAACTTTGGGGTCAGTATGATCATATGATAACTTGTGTATATCAGAATTATATCAAAATGAACTGGCATCATCCCCCAAATGTCACAAAACTATAAGCACAATGGAAGGTCGCATAAAAGATATAAAGAGGAGTCTTTTTGGGTCGACATTATAAGACCAAAAGGAATTATATCTACTATTTTGTGTCATCCTCAATAAGACAACATAAATGCACATTTACAAATAATGACACATGTATGACATAACATATATACAACTTATAGAAGAAATACGATACAAATAGAAGAGTGTGACAACATATTGATTCCATTATCACCTTGCACCAACAGAGCAACAAGGGTCATCTAAAGAATCCTAAACAAAATATATAAGAAGCACATCAAAGTGATAAAACATTACAATAGGCAAACTCAAAGAAATCCATCATACAAGAGGAGCTAATCAAGCATATCGCTTGACCTCTCATCTCGATATGTATCATTTAGGAAGGTGGGAAATGTTAGAACATAAATTTTCATTTTAGATTCTATTCCTTTAAGCTTGTTTTATTACAATGATTATGTATTTTCTTGAATGTTTTTCATATGTTACCACATATTTTATCATGAGAATAGTTACTATTGGTTCTTTGTGTGCAGGATGAAGGACCTCACATCACTAGATCTCACCCATATGTGATTTGGCTCTTGAAAATACCTATCATCTGGGTAGCTCAAGGGAGCACTCAAATGAAACAAGGTGGATGGATATCTTCTCAAGTTGTAGGTTGAAGGAGAGGAAGCTTATCTGATGTTTCTAAAAATGATTGAAAATACAATGCCAAAGGGAGAATGCATGTAGAGCCCTATATCAAATTGTCGAACAAAATATCATTTCAATCAAGTCAAATTGTCATCAATTGAGGTTGATAGATTCCCGAAGTGAAACCAATAAGCTAAAAGGTTGGCATATAAAAGTAAGAGATCGAACAATGTTGGTTGTTGAATAAGCTTGGAGAAGCTTATTTCGTAAGTTAATTTAACGAGAAGGTTGGTGTGGGCCTGACGACAAAGTGTCGAATAATATATGATTTCAAATAACTGCTTGGTTGGAACTTCCGATGGAAGGAGATGTTTGAAAAGAGAAGTTAACAACTGCGGCCCACTGGCCAGAGCATCAAATACGATATGGTTTCGAGTAAGCACAAAGGGTAGATGGACATTGGCCGAAGTCTTTTGAAGTGGTGTAGGGCACCTCCCTATTTGATGTTATAGCATGTTTTTGGTTTGGATTAGGTTGTGTTGTGTGTTTGGGAATAATTTCCAAGGGGTTAGATGCAATGATAGTTTAACTTCATGTTTGTAAGAGCTTTAGTGCTCATTAGGTGTTTTGGGTTATTTTGGCTTCAAATAGTGAAAAGTTGCCATTTGAGTGCAATGTGGGTTAGAAGTGTTTTTTAGGACCCTGCATATCTTATTTAGGGTCTTAGAAGTCAACATCCATCATCGAGTTGACAAATATAGTCAAAATGCTCAAACAAGCAAAAAGTTGCTAGCAACTTTTGCAAGAAATTGCAAAATATGGTTAGAACTGTTGTAACTACCCCATGCTCGGTATATGAGCATGGATTCAATGTTTGGAGAGGGTTAATGAGATTTTGGATTGAAACATTTACTTCTGACACCCCTGTATGGATGACTGTATCTGCATTTCAGTAATTTGCACTGTATCTTTGCTACTGTACGACTGTGTACGGATTGGCATAGGTGATCTTCCTCCATGGAAGTGTAGTGTTTCCTTTCAGCTTTCATGTTCAGTAGATAGTTTGATTTCAAGTGTTTGTAGTGTGAAGTTAGAGGATTTTGTAGGTAACTGGTCTGACACAATACAGTGCTACCTAGCTAGAAATGGCTCTAACCTAAAATCCCTCTTGTGGAATTGACTAAAACCATGGGGGAAGTAGGGTTAGGGTCTATAGATAGGATTTTGGTTTTCTTTTTGGTTGTTTCAATGGATTTCATAGGCCAGAAGTGAAGCCCTATGGCTGATTGGTGAATCCAGGTGCCAGGATAGGGTGAACAAAGAAGTGGATCGAGCACCCATGACCTTTTGGGGAAGACTTAGTGGCATTTCTAGATGCACTAGATAGTCCCCTAAAAGGATTCGAAGGTGGAAGGAGGAGAATCAAAGATTGGAGACAAATTTAACAATTATTCAAGTTGATTGGTCTAGAGGCCTAATTAATAGGCTATAATCTAGGGCCTGCAAGAAACTTGGGTTTTGGGTGCTTTTAGAGGTCAGGGTTTTGGATTCTAACAGTGTTGGGTGATGTCTTGAAAAATTTCAAGTTTGTTTGTGGAGTCATTTGGATATTTTGGGAGCATTTGGCCAAAATCGGTGAAAATAGACCTACTAGGAATTGGGCAATTAGGCCTCTTAGTGAATTAGTGACCAATTGGATTGGTAGAGGATCTTGGAGCATTGGGATGAGTGCAGAATGACCTAGGATGGGTCAAGAAGTGTGTTATGAGTCTTGGTGAATGTGTGGGAAGATCCTAGGTAGAGAATTGACATTCTAGGTGGAGTTTTAGTAGAGGAAACTAGGCTTTTGGTTAACTAGTTGGACTAGTTGAGCTTAGAAATCTTGGAGTCTTCTACAAACCAACTATACCTTGGAGGAGAAGTTGGTAGAGAGGGTCTTGGAGATCCTAATTGAAGGAAGATTCAACAAAGAACAACCATTGGATGGTTGGATTAGTCAAATAGGCACCTTAGAGTGAGAAAAGCTCTAGATTGTCAAACCCTCTGCATCAGAGTGGTATCGGAGCCATCTTATCTTAAATATTGTGTATGTCTGAAGTGGAAGGGAGTCAAGAGGTAGACAACATGCCTCCTAAGGCAATGAGTAGGGATGCCATAGTGGGATTGGTTCAGGGCCTCTTGGAGAAGGCTAATGTGTCCGAGACAAAGAGCAAGAAGAAGGTCACTGAATGAGGAGACGAGAGTGATGGAGATAATGAAAGTGAGTCAGAGGAATCATCTAACAAAGGGAAGGAGCCTGAGATGGATAAAGAACAAAAGGTATTCTTAGATGCCTTTAAGTCCTTAAACAAGGATAGTATGGAACACATACCATATTATTGTGGTAGCCTGAATGGAGAAGAGTTGTTGGATTGACTTGAAGCCATTGACAACCAATTTGATTACAAAGAAGTTTCAGAGGAGAAGAGTTTCAGCTATGCTAAGGCTAGACTCAAGGGATCTGCATTGGTGTGGTGGAACATGATGCAGGATGATAGAGTGAGTAGTGGAAAGAAAAAAAAAAGTTTCTTGGGAGAGGATGAAAATAAGATTGAGGGCACAATTCTTGCCTACTGATTATGAAATCCAAATATATCAAAAGCTACAGAATCTAAGACAAAAAGAAATGTCAGTGAGTGCTTACATAGAGGAGTTCCATAAACTAAGCCTAAGGGCTAGGAGACAAGAAGATGAAATGGAAAAGGTAGCCAGGTACCTTAATGGGTTAAGACAAGGGACTCAAGATGAGATTAGCATGATGGCTGCTGATAGTATGCACAAATGTTTCCAATTGGCCTTAAGAGCAGAGGCTAAGGCTAGAAGGAGGAATGACTTCCATCAAAGGGGAAGAGGTGGCAGCAATAACAAAGGTTTTCAGAGAGGCAGGGGTAACTTTGGTAGGGGACAGAGCCCTAATAGACAAGAAGACAATCAGTCCATGGATAATGGTGGAGGAAACTAGTATAGAGGATATTTGGAAAGGGGAGGATACAAAGGTAAAGGACCACCAAGAGGTAGGTTCCAACCCCAAGGGAGATCTAATTCAGTTTTCACTAGTAGGTGTTATAATTGCAACCAAGTGGGTCACACAATGGGCAAGTGTCCCAAGAAGGCTTCCTTATCTTCAATGGGGGATAGAAGGAACCAGTTGGTGCAGGAGGATGACACTCAAAGTGTTACTTCTCCCATCTCCAATGCAGGGCCAGAATTGGATGGATAGAACTTGATGTTAAGGAGAACCTTGTTGAAAGTGCCTAGCACTATAGAGTCACCACAAAGAAAGAACTTATTTAAAACAACTTGTAGGTCTCATGGGAAGATTTGCAAGGTGATAGTGGACTCTGGATCCACTGAGAATATAGTATCCACTGAGATGGTGGACAAATTGAAACTAAGGAAGATACCTCATACCACACCCTATAAGGTTTCATGGTTGAATAAGGGTCAACAAATAGTGGTAGATGAGTAAACTATGGTTGAGTTTGAGATTGGAGAGTATAAGGACAAGGTCCTTATGTGACATACTACCTATGGATGCATGCCATCTACTCCTAGGACGTCCGTGCCAGTATGACGTCAAAGCAATACATGATGGAGAGAAGAATAATTATGTCATCACTAAGCTAGGAAAAAAATTCCAAATGGATCCATTGCAAGAATCCAATGAAGAGAAGCATGTGGGGACAAGTGTGATGTTATTGAGTGGGAAAGAGTTTCTAAAGGCCGTGAAGAAGGAGAAAGGAGTCTGTTGTGCAGTAGTGATAAAATCAAAGGAGGAAACTAAGGAGAAAGTCAGTTTTCCACTAGAGATATAAGCATTGCTGGAGAAGTACCATGACATAGTAGATAATGGTTTGCCAAGTGCATTACCACCTACGAGGGAAGTGAGTCATCGGATTGACCTCATTCCTGGAGCAAATTTGCCTAACAAAGCAACATATAAGATGACACCAAGCCAAAATGCAGAGATAGCAAAACAGATTCAAGATTTGTTGGATAAGGGGTTAATAAGGAAGAGTTTGAGTCCATGTGTTGTGCCAACAGTACTTGCACCTAAGAAGGATGACAAATGGAGGATGTGTACGGACTCTAGGACTATAAACAAGATCACAATCAGATATAGGTTCCCAATGCCCCAGATAGAAGATTTGATGGACAATTTAGGAGGTTCTTGTTACTTTTCTAAGGTGGAATTGAAGTCAGGGTATCATCAAATAAGAGTGAGGCTTGGTGATGAGTGGAAGAAAGATTTTAAGACCAATGAGGGTCTATATGAGTGGCTAGTAATGCCCTTTGGCCTAAGTAATGCATTTAGCACATTCATGAGGCTCATGAACGAAGTGCTAGCAGAGTTCATTGGTAAGTTTGTAATAGTTTACCTTGATGATATTTTGATCTTTAGCAGGTCCAAGGAGGAGCACATGAAGCATTTGGAGATGTTCTTAAGGAAACTACATCAAGAGAAGTTGATGATAAATCAAGAAAAGTGTGAGTTTCTCAAAACTGAACTAGTTTACCTTGGTTTTGTGGTTGCTAATGGATGTACGAAGATGGACCCTGATAAAGTTAAGTCCTTTTTGGAATGGCCTACACCTAGGTCCATAGGGGATGTTAGGAGTTTCCATGGGTTGGCCTCCTACTATAGGAAGTTTGTGAGAAATTTTAGTCATGTGTGTGCCCTTATACTTAACACCATAAAAGGTAGAATCAAATGTAAGTTTGAATGGACTATGGCAGCAAACCAAGGTTTTGAAATGTTAAAGAAGAGGATTGCAGAACTACCTACTCTTAGGTTCCCTAATTTCAATCAACTCTTTGTGGTAGAGTGTGATGCTAGCAAGTTGGCTATTGGAGCAATGTTAAGCCAAGAAGGATATCTTGTGGCTTTCTTCTCTGAAAAGTTGAATGAGACTAAACAAAAGTACTGCACCTATGATTTGGAATTATATGCTATGGTTCAAGCCCTTAAGAAGTGAAGACACTACCTATTACCTAGGGAGTTTGTGGTCTACACTGATAACCATGCTCTAAGTTTCCTGATTGGACAAGAAAAATTGAACCAAAGGCACATGAAGTGGGTAGAATCATTGCAGGCTTATACATTTGTTATAAAGCACAAGAAGGGGGTTAGCAACAAGGTTGCAGATGCTCTTAGTAGAAGAGTACTCACAATCCAAGAGATACAACTGCAAAGTGTAGGGATGGATGATTTGAAGGACCTCTACAAGGAGGACAAAGATTTCAGAGAAGCCTATGAGGCTTGAGTTTTAGCAGGGTTTCAAAGTGGATTTTAGTGAGTTTGTGTTGCAGGAAGGCCTATTGTTTAAAGGTCACCTTATGTGTATTCATCAGTGCTCAATGAGGGAAAACATTGTGAAGGAGAAACACCAAGGCAACTTGGGGGTCACTTTGGAATGGATAAAACATTGGAGAAGGTGCATAGGCATTACTGTTGGCCTAAGATGCAGTCAGATGTTAGGAGATTTGTAGAGCAATGTCAGATTTGTCTGAGAGCAAAAGGACAAAGTAGCAACAGTGGGTTGTATCAACCTTTATCTATACCCCAAAGGCCTTGGGAGTGCCTTAGCATGGACTTTGTTTTGGGGTTACTAAAGACACCTAGAGGTCATGACAGTGTGTTTGTGGTGGTGGACCATTTTAGAAAAATGACACACTTCATTCCATGAAGCAAACAAATGATGCTTCTCAAATTGCAAGTCTATTCTTTAGGGACATTGTGAGGATCCATGGATTGCCACTGAATATTGTAAGTGACAGAGATAGTAAGTTTGTGGGTCACTTTTGGAGGACCCTATGGAAGATGCTTGGAACAAACTTGTCTTTCTCTTCAGCCTATCATCCACAATCAGATGGGCAAACATAGGTAGTGAAGAGGTCACTTGGAAATTTGCTGAGGTGTTTGACTAAACAACATGGACAGTCATGGGATCACATCATAGGGCAGGCATAATTTGCATATAATGACTCCATTAATAGGAGTACAGGGAAGAGCCCCTTTGAGATAGTTTATGGGGTCAATCCTAGAGGGATTTTGGAGCTGAGGGATCTCAGTTTGAAGGACAAAAGGAGTGCACAAGGAGAGTCATTTGCAGATGAAAGAGATGCATGATCAAGTCAATAAGACTTTACAAAAGCAAGAGGAGAAGTACAAAACCAAAGCTGATCAGACCAGGAGAGACTTGCAGTTCAAGGTTGGGGATCTAGTACTTGCCTATCTTAGGAAGGAAAGGCTACCCAAGGGTCAGCCTACTAAACTACTCATGAAGAAGATAGGGCCACTGAAGATTTTGCATAAGTATGGAAAGAATGTCTATGAAGTGGAGTTGCCTCCTGATTTGGGGATTTCACCCATTTTCAATGTTTGTGACTTATATCCCTACAAGGGATCATCTCTAGACATAGGTCAGTCTACACTTGTAGATTTGGAGGAAGATGATTGGGTAAAAGACTTAACTACCCCAAAGCCATCGCAATTGGAAAGTGTACTAGATTCTAAGGTGATAAAGAAGACAAGGAAGGGTAACTACAAGGAGTACCTCATCAAGTGGCAAGGACTACCTGAAGCTGAGGCCACTTGATGATAGAGCTAGACATTCTGAAACATGGGGTCACCATTGAAGACCTCCTAACTCAAGGGACTTGAGTTATTTTGTCCAGGGGAGTATGGTGCAGGGCACCTCCCTATTTGATGTTTTAGCATGTTTTTGGTTTGGATTAGGTTTTGTTGGATGTTTGGGAATAAGTTTCAATGGGTTAGATGCAATGATAGTTTAACTTCATGTTTGTAAGAGCTTTAGTGCTCATTAGGTGTTTTGCGTCATTTTGGCTTCAAATAGTGAAAAGTTGCCATTTGAGTGCAATGTGGGTTAGAAGTGTGTTTTAGGACCCTACATATCTTATTTAGGGTCTTAGAAGTCAACATCCATCATCGAGTTCACAAATATAGTCAAAATGCTCAAACAAGCAAAAATTTGCTCGAGCAACTTTTGCAAGAAATTGCAAAATATGGTTAGAACTATTGTAACTACCCCATGCTTGGTATATGAGCATGGATTCAATGTTTGGAGAAGGTTAATGAGATTTTGTATTGAAACATTTACTTCTGACACCCCTGTACAAATGACTGTATTTGCATTTCAGTAATTTGCATTGTATCTTTGCTACTGTACGGCTGTGTACGGATTGGCATAGGTGATTGACCTCCATGGAGGTGTGGTGTTTCCTTTCAGATTTCATGTTCAGTAGATAGTTTGATTTCAAGTGTTTGTAGTGTAAAGTTACAAGATTTTTTAGGTCACTGGTCTGACAGAGACAATACAATGCTACCTAGCTAGAAATGGCTCTAACCTAAAATCCCTTTGGTGGAATTGACTGAAACCATGGGGGAAGTAGGGTTAGGGTCTGTAGATAGGGTTTTGGTTTTCTTTTTGGTTGTTTCAATGGATTTCATAGGCCAGAAGTGAAGCCCTATGACTGACTGGTGAATCCAGGTGAGCCAGGACAGGGTGAACAAAGAAGTGGATCGAGCACCCATGACCTTTTGGGGAAGACTTAGTAGCATTTCTAGATGCACTAGATAGTCTCCTGAAAGAATTCAAAGGTGGAAGGAGGAGAATCAAAGATTGGAGACAAATTTAACAATTATTCAAGTTGACTTGTCCAAAGGCCTAATTAATAGGCTATAATCTAGGGCCTGCAAGAAACTTGGGTTTTGGGTACTTTCAGAGGTCAGGGTTTTGGATTCTAACAATGTTGGGTGATGTCTTGAATATTTTCAAGTTTGTTTGTGGATTCATTTGGATATTTTTGGAGCATTTGGCCAAAATCGGTGAAAATAGACCTACTAGGAATTGGGCAATTAGGCCTCCTAGTGAATTAGTGACCAATTGGATTGGTAGAGGGTCTTGGAGCATGGGGATGAGTGCATAATGACCTAGGATGGGTCAAGAAGTGTGTTAAGAGTCTTGGTGAATGTGTGGGAAGATCCTAGGAAGAGGATTGACATTCTAGGTAGAGTTTTAGTAGAGGAAACTAAGCTTTTGGTTAACTAGTTGGACTAGTTAAGCTTAGAAATCTTGGAGTCTTCTACAAACCAACTATACCTTGGAGGAGAAGTTGGTAGAGAGGGTCTTGGAGATCCTAATTGAAGGAAGATCCAACAAAGAACAACCATTGGATGGTTGGATTAGTCAAATAGGCACCTTAGAGTGAGAAAAGCTCTAGATTATCAAACCCTCTACATCATGAAGTGTGGTGGGGCTGCCTCACTTAATGCGTCAAGTAAAATACCATGTTGGATAACCCAGCTAAGGATGAAATGATGCATAATTTGTTCGAGGAAGACTGTGTGTGGGCCCAAAAATAAAATATCAAACAAAGTATGATTTCGAGTAAGTAAACTGCAGGCAAGATCAACAGTCCTTGTGCTCCTGTGATTAAAGCTACATGATTATTATTTTGGGCTAGATCACGAGATCCTGACATGTGTATTCGATGAATGGAGTTCTTCGAAGTTGGACTACACTGTAATTAACTAGCATGCAACTAAAGTGTTTACCTTTTAGCACATGTTGAAAATCAATGGAGATATTTTATTCTAGATGAAAAGGTGATCGATGTTTAAAGGAAGGTCCTCGTTATCCCATGATTAAAATTGCACAATGGTTATTTCGGGCGGGATCACGAGATCTTTCCACGTGTGCTTGGTTGGCGATGGCTGAAGTTTTCTGAAGAGAGGTGGGGCTGCTTCACATGAGCCATCGAATAAAATTCTATGTCGAGTAACTCAACTAAGAGCAAAAGGATGCATACATTAATCAAAAGAAAATCCATCAGCATAACTATTACCATCGGTATATCCTTTTAGCAGGTTGGTCGATCCCTGATGAAGTTATTGGTAGTATCTATGTCAACCAAGAGTCGATGATAAAGGAAGAACATCAGAAAGAGAAGGGAAGAAGTATGATATTTGAAATTATTATGAGTGGAACCTGTAGGTAGTCGAGGACCTCCCATCTGGTTTGCTGAGAAAGTTGCAGATCATTTTCAGACAACAGTTAAGTTTTTAATTTATTGTTTCAATATATGATTAATTTGTTCTTATCTATGCACGATCTTGTTAGCGAAAAAGACTATGGATGGATTCATGGGACAAGAAGATGCAAATGTTGTAGATGGGACAAATCATCATGTTGGAGATCACAATCAGAGACATCATCCACAATTCAGATACATATTGCCCATGAAGAATGCTTAAAGCATAAGAAAGGATGTAGTGAGCTATTTGGGGATTATTCATTATGCCTAAATGATTCCAAATGTTATCTTGGGGAGATTTTATGTAATTAATTTATTATGTTAGTTTGATTAGTCGTTTGTTAAGTTACAAGTCTTTGTGAAAGGGTATGCCTTTTCACCCAAACTGAATCCTCATTTATATATAGGGGATCATTTTGATGATAGGAGATATAATATGAAATAAGAATTACAATGAATACAATTTTCATACAATGCATTTTGGTCTTATCTCTTGAAGATGCACGACTCGAGAAGAACCATTACACTGTTTGTATTCAGTTGGATTTAATCATGCTTATTTCAATATAATTCAAGTTGTCCTTTCATTCCTGATAGTATTTTTCTTCATTTAACTTGATCAGTTGTATGCGATAATCTATTTCATTTAGATGCTTCAATGTTCTATCTTATGTCATTATAATTTGAATAAAGTTTCAGTTTGATCATTAGTTTGAAGGTTGGTTGTCAAGGCGTCACTCTGTCTTATTGGCTTTTCTAAAAAAAGTCAAAATAAAAAAGAGTAACTGTAATAACACATTTAAATTACTATGCATATAGATACCTTTAGGGTGATGGTCTTATTTGAGAAGTAAGTTGTTAAAACTGTCTCACAGGGTTATACTTAGGATCATTTTAAATTAAATTGATAATACTATACAGAGGATAAAGGCACTGGTCTAATACTAATTTAATGTGTTTTAATCAAGCATATTCAGGGCATTTCCAGCCAAAAATCATTATTTACATTTCACAATTCTTTTACACAACAAATCATTCTTTCAAAAGAAATTTTATTAAATCATTCTTACAACATTCAATTATTTAGTAGTTGTGGTATTCACAATTTTATCTATCTCAAGAATTCACTCGCCATCTTGAGAGATCACTCAAGTTTCATATACATTGCTATCTACTATAAAAATCCTTGAACCTAGAGATTAGGTTAAGGTATAGGCCCACCCGCCTTAGTTTTGTAGAGCCTAAAGTGCATGGAAGAAGGATCATAATCGATCACTCCCGTTTCTTGGCCAAGTCAGTTAGAAGATCCCCTAATTGAGTAGGCAAGCTCATAGGATTTCCAATCTCTTGATTTGGGAACCAAAATATTGGCGACTCTATTGAAGAGTTTTTCATATGAACATTGTTGAAGAATACCCAGAATATATGGTGATAATTGACAGTTCAATTTTTTCCCATCTGAGTCACATAACGAATTGGAGACTACTAGAAAATTGTTGATAGGATTTCCAGAATCTTTGGTGATTAAATATAGACTCTATTGGAGACATGAACCCAGATAAGGAAAATAATATTTTCCTCGTAAAGAAGTGACGACTCTATTATTAAAAAAAAAACATTTCTGTGAGTGGCTCTATCGAGGGAGAAGATCCATAAGGAGATGAAAATTTTCCTTTTTTAAAGAGAAATCAATTTTATTTCATAATGTACCAAGGTAAATAATTGTTTTGAACAAAGAAAACCATTTACTCTAGATGACATTAGGCCTTTGGATCTTAGAAGATTTCACTGTATTCCTAATAAGCTATTCCCTAAACTTTCACATCTTGTACCAAAGGTTTATGCAGAAAATGATTAATCAACACTTGATCATTTGGATGCATTCTATACATTCATAGAGGATTATGAGATTTGTGTAGAAGATCATGTTAGTAATAACTGGGAGGGGGGTGAATCAGTGGCCTCAAAAATTTATCCTTAAATCAACCTTTAAAACTTATAACCACAAATTATGCCTATAGTTATCTTCTGTCCTACAAGATGAATGCCTTGAAATACTTATATCATTTTTCTACTTGTCAGATTGCTTTGTAAATCTCTCTTCTGTATGATTACTGATAAGCAGTCAGCTATTTACCGAAACATAGTAAATATGCAGAGTATACCGATAAATCCAGAATTGCATATGTGAAATGTAAAACAGTAAAGTAATAAAACATTAACACATAACACATGGATTTTTAACGTGAAAACCCTGTTAAGGGAAAAACCACTTGGACCGGTACCCCAAATTTTCACTCTTCTGAAGTGAGCTCTGTTAGGGGCCAACCCTGTTAAAGGTTACAAACACACTATTAGGTGTGACCTTGTTAGAGGATTTAAAAGATAGTTTGTCACCTAGTATCTGGCATCTAATGCTACCATCCTTGATCAAACACTCACTTGGCCTATCAATAGGTATCGGGCAAATCCAATGCTACTTTCATGATCAAAATTTTTGATACTCCTTGGGATGTATCTCAATTACAAAAGATTTTTAAGTCCTGCTCGGTTAAGAGACTTGATACTTCAATGGTTAAACTGAAACATTAATGATCTATTCATACATACAACTTAATTGCAGATTTTTAGGTCTATTGTAAGTGCATTATCTCTCTAATCAATATAATCAATTATATACCTTTGCTCCACACTGTTCTGGTCTGTGATGCTGTCTCACTATTCGTCGTTGTCTGCAAAATCTAGCTCTTTCCTCAACTTGTTTGATAAGGTCTGAATGAAGAATTTATTCTCCTTCAGAATCTCTTTAGCATCTTCCCTCTTTTTTCTTCACCCCACACTCAATTTGTAATGAATTGGGTTTGTCTCTATATAGATATGATTTGCCTTTTCTAGCTTTCTTGATTCTTGGCGTGATCCACAATTCTCGCCAATTTGATTTAAAGAAAACTCTAATTTTATCTCAAAGAGATATTCTTGCCAACTGGATAAATCAACTTTAAATCAATTATTTATCTCCGGCTTTATCTGGATGATTAAAACAATGATAAGTATCAGTTAAGTCTATGTTTAGCTCTTGACAGCTAAGCATTTTGTCATTTTCTGAACTCTCTGTTCTATTGGTCAACACTTCAGTTAGTCATCGGTGATAACTGACTGTTCCGTCGGTGTGACTTCAGTTGTCATCAGGATCTTCATCCTTGTCTTTTCTGTCAGGCAACACTGTAATTCTGTCTGTCGGGTTACACTGTGTTTTGCTTGTCGGGCAACACTGTGACTTTTCTCATCGGTAATGCTGTGCATTTGCTTGTCGGGTAACACTGTGACTTTGCTCTTTTACTCTAACCGTCGGCGTGCACTCTGTCGGTGTATATAGTCACTTAGTGAATACTTGACTTATATGCATTATTGATAGCATAACCTTTGATTCATCGGTTCTTTGAAGTCTTTGGTAGTATTTCCATGACCATACAGATTATATCAAGTTGACATCAATGACAATATAATACATTAACTGATTTAATGCTTTACATGATCATCAACTTAACATCTTCAAACATCCAATCAGTTACATGTCATCAATCTCTCCCTTTGGCATTGATGGAAACATACTACATTATTACTAATACAATATGAAATATACAGTTTCATCAAGCTTTCCTAATGTAGCTATTACAAATGTCTGGCTTTCAGTAAGCTCAAATAGCTTAGATTTGATTCTTGCAGCTTTCTGTCTGTCTTCAATCCCTTCACTGGATAGATGTAGAATCTTTCTTTCTCTAATGTGATGTGTTCTTCTTTTGTGTCAAACTCTCTCCCTTTGATTATTCTCCTTTCTTTTGATGTCTCTTGTCAGCAATTCTTTTCCCTTTGTATGTACTTTCCCATTCTTGTTACATCTCTCCCTTTGGATACTTTGATGGATATAATCTCTCCCTGAGATGATAATGGATATAATCTCTCCTTTTATCAGTATGATAATGAGATATTTCTCTCCCTTTGAAAACAATGCCAAACAAACATCTTTTCAAACAAATATTTGACAGTAATGTCAAACAGATCCTTTCTATCCATAATATATTCCTTAAATTTCCCAATCCTTCGATAATAATTCTATTGCTTGGAGTAGATAAATACCTTGTTGTGTATAGATGTATCTTTGAATTTCATTTCTCTGCTTGCATCAACATGAATGATATTCTGATAATATGTAGGCTGATGCAGCCTTCTAGTCATTTTACTGACCAGAAGACAAGGGTCTGACCCCTTGTCTCTTTCTCAAGTACTCAAATGCATCCTTGGGCAGTGGCTTGGTGAAGATATCGGCCAATTGTTCCTTTGATTTCACATACTCAAGTATCACCTCCTTTGCCTAAACTTGTTTTTTTAAATAATGATACTTGATGACAATATGCTTTGTTTTAGCATGCATGACAAGATTCTTGGAAATGTTTATTGCACTTGTATTATCACAATAGATAATTACTGTTTCAAAAATTTTCATATGCATACCTTCTAGTAACTATTTGATCCATGCAATATTTGAACAATTTGTAGCAGCAACAACATACTCTGCTTCTGCAGTAGACTGAGAAATGCATCCTTGCTTCTTTCTGATCCATGTGACAAGTCTATCACCCATAAAGAATGCTCCTCTAGTTGTGCTCATCCGGTCATCAATATTTCCAGCCCAATCAGCATTGGTAAAGACCTTAAGTTTAAATTTGCCTTCTCTTCTATACCATAAGCCATATTCCTCGGTATTCTTCAGATATCTTAGGATTCTTTTCACAGTAGTCATATGTGATTCTCTGGGATTAGCAAAAAATCTTGCAACTATTCCTATTGCATGTACAATATCTGGTCTAGTATGCACAACATACATGAGTTTTCCAATCATTGATTTGTACAAAGTCTGATTTACCTCTGATGACTTGTTTTCCTTTGTCAGCTTACATCCAGTTGCCATTAGTGTTCCAACTGGTTTGGACTCTTCCATCTTGAATATTTTCAGTACTTCTTTGATGTATTTGGATTGTGTAATTAAAATACCTTCATCTTGGTGCATGATTTGTAGACCAAGAAAGAACTTGATCTCTCCAAACATAGACATCTCAAACTCTTTGCTCATTTCATTTGCAAATGATTTGCATAGCATATCATTTCCTCCAAATATGATGTCATCAACAAATATCTCAACAATCAAAATGTTAGCATCAGTATCTTCCTTCAAATAAAGATTACTGTTTTCACTAGTTCTTACAAATCCAATACTTATAAGATAGGAATGAAGTCTTTCATACAAGGCTCGAGGTGCTTGTTTCAATCCATACAGAGCTTTGTGTAGTCTACATACCATGTCCCTCTTGTCTGGATCAACAAACCCTTTTGATTGTTCAATGTATACCTCTTCTTCAAGTATTCCATTTAGGAATGCAAACTTGCCATCCATTTGACATACCTTGAATCCTTTACATGCAGCATAAGCAAGTAATATTCTCACTCCTTCTAGCCCATCAATGGGTGCAAAGGTCTCTCCATAGTCAATCCCTTCTTCTTGTGCATACCCCTTGCATACTAGTCTTGCTTTATTTCTGATGACTTCTCCATTCTCATTCAGTTTATTCCTGAATATCCATTTTGTACCAATGACATTCTTGTCATCTGGTCTTAGTACAAGTGTTCATGTCTTTTTTTTCTCTATCTTCTCAATCTATTCATTCATAACACTTATCCATTCATCATTATCTAGTGCAACATTGATAGATTTTGGCTCATAATCACAAATAAGACATCTTGTATTTAGAGACTTACTTCTGGTTCTCATACCAGGCTTCTTGTCTCCAATTATCTGGTTCTGTGGATGTTTATTTATGACATATTTGGCAAGTACATGTTTAGCTTTTTGTCTATCAGCCTGATCATCATTTTGTCCTTCATTCTGTTCTCCATCACTTTGTGCATCATCTCGAGCAATATTCTGATTGTCGGTATTTGCAGCCTGATGCTCGGGTGCAATGATCTGTTGCTCGGGAGCTCTACATTGTTGGTCGGGTAGAGTGTCAGGTTCTTCATTGTATACAAACCTATTGTAGTCCTCTGGTTCTTTAGTACTTTCCTTTCCATTCTTCTCTGTAAATTCATCTATCTTTACATTTGCACTTTCAACAATTTTGTTAGAGGCTTTATTTAGACATTTATAAGCCTTGCTCTTGGTAGAATACCCTAGGAAGATTCTTTCATCACTCTTGGAGTCAATTTTTCCATTTCTATCATCTTTTAAGATATAACATTGACTGCCAAATATTTTGAAATAACTCACATTGGGTGTGTATCCATACCATAACTCATAAGGTGTCTTCTTGGTGTCTTTCTTCAATTGTACTATGTTTAATGTGTAAACAACAGTACTGACAGCTTCTCTCCAGAAGATTTGGGTGATGCCTTTCTCTATCATCAGTTTCCTTGCACAATCAACTATGGATCTGTTCCTTCTTCCAACAATACCATTTTACTGTGGTGTTCTCAGTGTAGAGACCTGTCTTTTGATTCCATGCTCATTACAAAAGTTAGTGAATTCATCTGAAATAAATTCCCCTCCTCTGTTTGATTGTCGGTAGCTTCTGTAATCACCTCTGTTGGACTTCTTTTTAAATGATCTATCATTACTTATGTCATCTTTTCTTCCGTTAGGACATCTTGCAACAAAGTGTCCAATCCTTTTACAATTAAAACAAATAAGTGGTAATTTTACCTTTGTATTTACCTTTGCCTCTGCATTCTTCTTTCCATAAGTGCTTCAATTTCATCAAGATCTTCTTCACTTTCACTATCACTATCTTTTCTCATAGTGTGTTTATGACTTGATTTACATATTCTCAAAGAAGATTTGAATGTAGACTCTATGTTTGGTAAGACACTATTATCAAAGTTATTCATCTCAAATGAAATCAGTCTTCCAATCAAACTGTCTAGAGTAACATTGCTATTTGTTACTGCTTTCATTTCTCGAATGGAAGATACTCTAATAGCATAAGTAGGCAGTAAGGTTCTTAGAATTTTACTTACCACTGTATCTTCTTCTAGTACACCTCCAACTCCTCGGATAACATTGACTACCTCTTTGATTTGTGTGTTGTACTGTGTGATTCCTTGTAAATGGGTCCTTGTCATCGAGTGAGATGTCAAGAGTTACAGACACACCAAGAACATATAAATCTAGTTGCCTTGTATCTTCGCTCATCTCAACATTCACCTCAGCTGTCTTAGAACATTCACTGATTCTTATAGGTTTAGGAGTAGTATTTTTAGGAAGTGGAGTCTTCTCAGAATATTGCTCATTATTATCTGATCTAATGCCTTTTGAGTCTCCTCTAAGACTTCTTCATACTTTATTGCCATAATTTTCAACAATCTAGCCTTAGTCCTCAATATGGGTTTGAGTGCATTAAGTATTCTTTCTCTTTCTTGGATATAAACTACTGGTAGCATGTCATCGATAGCTTGATTCCTAATAGCATCATCTTCAATGTGTACAAGTTGTTTTCTTACTTCGAGTCTACCATAAAGCTTCGCATGTATACTTCCCTCTAACTCTAGTAGATTCTTCTTGAAAACAAGAAAGTAATTTACCTTAATAACTTCAATCTTAAGTTTATATGATTCCTTGTACTTGTCATAGTACTTGTTCATAGAAACAAGATTCCCTTGCTCAATAGCTCTCTTTTCAATCATCTTCAAGTCTAGCTTACACACTTGTCTATCACTAGTGGTCTCTTTTTCTGATTTATTCTCTTCTCCTTCAGTCCTCTGTTCCTTAGGAGGTGAATCCAGTTTAGTGGATCTAGTGCTTATCCAAGGTACAATATTTACTGCCTCTTCTTGTGATGTCTTCAGTGGTGGTGAAGGGGTGGTTACATCAATAATTGTAGAAGGTGGACTAGTTACCTGCTCAATCTCTGGAGGTGGAAGGGCCGCAGTAGTAGTACTTGCCAATCCAGAAGATCGCTATGCTATCTTCCTCTTTACTTCTCTCAACTCTTCTTTAGTCAAACCTGCCTTAGTTCCACATACATCAAAAATGTTATCTACTTTTCTTTTCCTATGCCTCTGGTTCGCTCTTCTCTAACTTTAGCTGACTTTTCCTCATAGGTGCCCTATCTCTCCTCAGATGTATCTATCTTAGATGCCAACACATTCAGTCTGCATAGTTAGGGCCTCATAAATAACTTCATAGCCCATAGGGTAACACCATTTCACCCTAGGTATAACTGCCTCAAAACATACACAATCTGTCTCAACCATAAAATAAATTATGTTCTTATATTTTTCAACTAATTGTTCAGGAATTTTGACTCTTTCCTTCATTTGCCTCTGAAGAATCTTGATAATGCTGAATAGTTCACCATCAACCCATGTGCTATTTTGTCTTCGGTAGCTCTCAGAAATCTAAATACCAGTAGGTATCCCTTTTCTCCATCCACTTGGGTGCATGCCTGGAAACTTGTGCTCAATGTGGATATACATATGCATTAAGAGTGAGCCAAATTGAAAGGTTTTAGACTTGTCCTTCTTGATTATTTTAACATTCTCCAAAAACTGATGTGCCAGAACCTCACATAGGTTATAAGTACTATTTTCTTTCACCATCCTGTAGGCCATCATGATAACACCTGTAGATACTGAATTAGGTCTACGTGTAATAGAATTTGTAACCAAGTATCATCGCAATCAATCTGACATCCTGTAAGAATATATCATTCAGTGTCATAGCTCGCTTGTCCCATTTTGAATGTGTTAGGGTTTCGATTTGTTTCTTTGTGTTCTTCTCAGCCACAAGGATAGCTCCAGTGTTGTCTAATCCAATAATCTCATGAATCAATTGACTACATATCTTTATAGGTTTCTCTCCTATCCAGATGAACTGATCATGAACTCAGCTGAGTAAGATGTTAAACCATTCATCTTCGCTGAATTCATACAAATCCAATATCTTCATGATGCTTAGGTTGTCAATGTGTTTAAATTCATCCCTCATTTTGCTAATATCAGTCATATACTCCATTTCAGTAGAAATTTCATCAACACCCAGTATATGATACTTGCAATGAATGCATGCCCTAATATCTTCTAAGTGCAAAACACCATACGGTGTCTGGGAAAATGCTCCTTCAATGTTGTCTTCACAAGAATTGAATGGATATTTCTTAAACTTGTATCTAGGTTGATCTACAACATCATATATCAAAGGTGCGTCCATAGCTTCTGTAGATGTAAATGATGTAAATACCTTTTACACGCTGAATTATGAGTTTCCACTTCGATTGATCACGCAAAGTAGTTTCTAGATAGTCTGATTGTCTCTGCTCTCTGATCTCCTTAGGCCACTGCTCATTTTAAATGGTGAAGAAAAAGATAACCATCAAGTTCTTTATACATCATTAATTGTTAAAAACTCACATTACCCAATACTGTCTAGTCAGTCACAAATCTCGCGATCACAAAATATACTTCATCCGATGTTGCGCTCGTAGAGATAAGTTCCATGATGTCGGCCAATATCATACCTAAGCTCGCTAGAGCTTAATCCACATAATCAGGGGCTGGATATATTTTGTTGTGCTCATCCAATGCTCCCCCTAAGGCTATGCTCGACCAATTAGGTCAATTCTTCTTTTCTAGCATCAGACAAAGATCCAGTAACATCTATTGTCTCTTCCTAAACCAATACATCATTAGACTCTTTGACTCTCCATACTTTACCAGTGTTGTTATCTTCTTCTTTCTTGAAACAATTGTCAAATTCACTCTTGTATTTTGCAAGACTCTTACCAGTATTACAGTCATTCCTCTTAGTATCCATAGGAGGTGGTGCTCTTCTGTTGTTTACTCCATTATACCTGCAAAACTTTGCTATATGACCTAGATTGTTACATTTGTAGCATATAGGAGGTTTACTGTACTAATTAACTTGTAACTTACAATTCCTTGTAATGTGTCCAAGGTTATTGCATTTGTAACATGTGACCTTAGCTGCTGATTCTCCTCTGTTGTTTTCTTGTCTGTATCTAGTTTGATCAAGTTTTTTCCATTCTGCTTTCTTGTGCCCATATGCATTGCAATTAAAATAGTAACCAGAAATTTTTTTGAAAGGGGTATTACCTCTGTAGTCTCTCTTCATGTGTCCAAACTTGTTACATCCAAAACATCTTCCTCTGAAAGGTCTGATATGTTCTTTAGGTTCTTCAAGAATAGGTTTATCTGCATCAATCTTCGCATCAAATATTTCTTCTTGATTCTTAGAGCATTCATCTTCATTGAAGCCAATACCAGTCATATCACCTTTAGGTTTCTATCTGTTTCTCTGTTCATCGATCAAGTCACTGCTCATGTGAAGTTTCTCAATGTGTTTCTTTGTCTCAACAAGTTCACCTTTTATGATCTGATTATATTTCTCCAATTCTAGATACTTGTTCTTGTAATGGTCAAGGTCAATCTTCATGTGTCCCATCATAGTATTAGCATCTTTCAAAGCTTCTCCAGTCTTGATCTTAGAATTCTTTTCATGTTGAATCTCTTTATCCATCATTTCATTCTCAAGCTTCAAAGTATCATTCTCTTGTTCAAGTTGCTTTATCTAATCTGAATTATCATTGTCTGAATTTTCTTTTATCTCAACATTAATATCCTATCTCTGATTCTAGATAGTTCAAGCCGATTCTTAAGTTTCTTGATGAATCCCTCAGCTCTCCTTAATTTGAATCTCAAGTCACTATCATCTACTTTTTCTTTATCAAGGTCTTCAAGTGCTGCTTCAAAGTTCTCTTGTAATTTTTCTGAAACCATTTTGATCTCCCTTAAGCTATTAGAATTTCTCTCCAAGGGCCAAAAGCTATGATACCAATTGTTAGGATTAAGTAATATTGAGAGGGGGGGTGAATCAGTATTACAACACTTTAAATTAAACTTAAACCAATTCCAAATAAACCATAAGCTTGCTGAAATGAAAAGAACATAAACAAATAACACATAACTCATAACACCATTATTTTTTGTCAAGGAAACCCTAGCCAAGGGAAAACCCCGGTGGGGATGGTACCCAAAAGCATGCACTAAAGTATAGTGTCCATGTTAGGTGACCTAGCCCTGTTAGGAGCTGAATATTGCATAGTACATTTCCTTGTTAAAGGAATAACAACCCTGTTAACAGTATACAACACCCTGTTAGGGGCCAGCTAAACTTACAACTCTTACAACAAGACTTTTGTTACAAAGTGTTCTCAGTAATGAACAAAAATAAGCATCTTCAATGCTTAGATAGTTCCAGTCATAGTTCTTTAATGATCTTTATCATCCTCTGCTCTTCCATTCGCATACACACATACACTTATACATTCGCTCCTCTATCTATATCTTTGCTTTACAAAAAAGTCTTCATACACACACACACATATCAACATCAAGTCAACTCTCTTAACATTATCACATAGTTGGCTCTCAATACATAAATAAATAATGTAAAGAGAAAATACAAAGTTGACACTCTTACATAACTAAAATATAGGTTATCCAAAATTATAATCTGACTTAGCTTTCCAGGAGTCCACACTATACTCCTTAATTCATCGCTACTATTCAACTTCTCTGTTACGTTGTTCTGTTGTCTTTTCTTGTCTTCAAATCTCTCTAACTCACTGTAATCAACACCAAAACTAAATAGATCTTAGGTGGAGGTCATACATACTCCATAGTATCTTCCACTAAGCTTGCAAGTCATAACTTGTTGTACTTGATCTTCGATACCCAAAACAATGTTGTCATACTTTGTATTTCTGCTTCTGTACTTAGTCATTTTGAAGACTGTATCTCCAAAACTGAACTTCATTCCAAGCGATCAATATACCAGATATGTTGCCATAAATGACAACCCATAAGTGTCTCATATTATACAAATATCATCACTTGCGAACCAATAGATGTAATGTTTGATTAATAAAAATATTATGGTTGAAAAGTATATATTAGGTATCTTTAAAATATTAATTTAGCTGCCAACCGGGAGTTAAACACCTCAATTTCCAAATCCCTATGATAAGACTAGTGTCAATAGTTACCTTGACAGTCTATATGCATATTTTATTTCTTGCATACCATTTCCACCAATGCCATCTCCAAATCCTCTGCCTTTAATATAGAAGATTTTTTCTCTTCCAATTCCCAACATAATTCAATTTTCAGCCACTTTACCCGCTCTTGAAGATATTTGCTCATGCTTTGTCTTGTTTCTGTAGTTAGAACAAGAGGATAATGGCCTCTTTGATAAACCTTTACACAATCAATCACAAATTTTGGACATGACCATATTTCGTTAATCGCTCTGGTGAGGATTTAGTAAACTTGATTTTTGAAAATGTATCCAAAATTTAGGAAGATTGAATGATTGAACAAAACGTTATGCCCCCCGCATTAAGACTCATTGGTCTATCTTCAAAAAATTTGTGATTACAAGTTGCTGAAGAAATCCCTTTGAAAGGTTATCATCTGTTATCCTACATGAGTCCCTTTGTAATGTATGTTGGGAAATTGGGGGTCAATCGTGGCGGCAATAAGATCTTTGACGTTTTCTTCCGCTCCATGAATTCAAATATTTTTGTATGAACTGTCTAAATTGAACCTGAACCTGACTGGATCCTTGAATTATGAACTGCTGAATTCTGGTTTTGGACCTGTACTTTGAACTTTGAACTATTAACCTTGTAGTTCAAGGTTCAAGTTAGATGATGCAAACTTTAGGAAATATACATGACCCGAGAGTTAAACATTAGCGTGACTTACCTTAGCACTCCTTTCAAATTAGAACTTGAACATTGAACTATACTTCTGAGCCTCTACTTTAAACTCCGGACTTTCAAACTTTGAACTTGAACTTTGAACCTTAGTTCAATGGTTCAAGTTCAATGCGACATTACTCCCTTAAACTACGGTAGAAAAATATGCATAACTTTTTGCAGATAGCTCTGTTTCCCATGAAATTTTAAATGTTGGCTAAATAATCCATGTAGAGCATAACTCAAAAAAAAATTTAGCACAAGAAAAACAAAACTCATGATTTAATCATTTTGGCATCCTTTGAACCTAGTAATTAAAGCATTAAAATTTATTTCTCGGTAATGAGTTGGCTCACAAAAACTTGAATCTTGAACTTGAACTGAGTTCATGATTTGAGGTACTTGACCCAAATTTGAACTATGAAACTGAACTTGGATCTGCACTTCTGAACCAATGAACTTGAACTTTGAACTTTGAACTTGAACTTGAACTTTGCAGTTCAAGGTTCAAGTTCAATAACTTCCTGCAACGCTGCCCCTTTACAAAGCATAACTTCACAACAACATTATTAATAAAAACCATTATAAAGGGTGGCAAAATATGAGGAAATTTATCTGCGATGCTTGGTTTTAAAATTTTAAAACATGGGTGCCAAAGGCAAGCCAACAACTGTCATGGCTCTCCTATCCCATTTTGACTCAATAAGTTGTTCAACAATGTTTTTCTTTGATGTTCTCAGTGTTGGTACCTCACCGACTACATTGTACCCAGTAAATGCATGGATTAATTTCTTGGTTATTTTAATAGGTTTGTCTCCAAGCCAAAGAAACTGATCATGAATCCTTCTCAACATAATTCTAACCCTATCTATTTCATCAATGACATAAAAGTCCTTATACTGTGCAATGTTAATTTAACCAACCTTCTTGAACTCATCTTTCAAAATTCCATCAACACACAATGATTCATATTGCTTATAGATTTCATAATCTCCTAATTCTTTAAGCTTACAATCAATATATGCACGGATATCCTCAACATGCAAAACTTTATAGGGCACATGAGAAAATGAGTCGTTTGGATCATCTACCATAGATTTAAATGGGTGTTTCTTGAATTCATACCCTGGTTTCTCTTGTGTATCAAAAATCTAAGGTGTATCCATTCTACTCCAATGAATTTAACAAGTTTATGCAAAGATAAATACCTTTTATTGTCATTCTAGGGTTTACTCACAAAATTTGATCAGTTGCACGATTCATTGTTAGATCTCCTTCTACCCAGGTAAGCACTTGTTCTTAGTATATAAAAGTGTCAAATTAAGTCACAAAATACGTTTTTATCCTTCAAATTCAATCAAATTCCTTCATTTAATAACATTCGTACCCTAGCTTCCAAAAAGGTGATAAAACCAGTGAAGTGAAATTTTGCATGCGATCCTCGAAATGATCATGAAATGTTCTGTGATTGCAAACATAGATTTGTAATTCCATTTCCTAATTGAATCAACCATCACAACCTCTACTGCTATAATTCTTGGGGTGGTGAAATATTTTTTGATGAAAACTCCCCCTTAGGTCCTATGACTTAATTAATTTGATGATGAGGTGCCCATACCAGAAGCTGGTGCGACCTGTCCAAACGAATTAATTTTATCCTTTCTAACCCAAGTCTTTTTCATTTCCTTTCTAACTTCATCAAAATCAATATTCCTTCCTTTACTGTCAATATTCTGATTAACTCTTTCAAATGTCTGATTTCTCCCATTGGTCACACCATTATATCTACAATTTCATGCTATATGCCCTGAATTGTTGCATTTATAAAAAACAACATTCTTACTTGCATACCTCTGATTTGTCTTATTAGTCCTCAGCATGCAATCCCTTGTAATGTGACCAAAATTATTGGATTTTAAACTTGCATAATTACCTCTATTTGTAGGTCTTTCATTAGGTCTAGCTTTATATATGCATTTATTAGATCTATATCCATATTGCCAATATGTGAAACAATATCCTATAAATGATGTAGATGTAATTCTCTTGTATTCTCTTTCCCTCTAACCAAATTTTTTGCATGTGAAACATTCGCCATTGAATCTTTGTCCATTCCTTCTAGGTGCTTCCTCAAGTTTCTCATTCTGGCTCTCTTTTTCTTCAACAATTTTGGAACATTATCCTTTTTCATATCGCAAACCTTATTTTTCACCAACTGGTCTTTTCCTTTCCAATTGTCCATCAAGCTTCTCTTTGCTGGCTTTGAATTTATCTTTAAATTTATTGGCCTCCACAAGTTCATTTCCCAAGCTTTCATTCACCTTCTCAAGTTCCCGCTCATTGTGCTTTATCTCATCAAGATGAAGTTGCATCTGTCCAACCTAGATGTTCAACTTATGGTATTCATCTGATTTTTCCTTTAGAGATTTCTCAAGCCTTTCTGCATTTCACTTTCCTTCATCAATTTCCTTTACTTCTTAGAACTATTATCTCCATTTCATGTTGCAATTCCTCTCTCTCCTTCATAATCTTCTCAATCTGATATGGTGATGATTTATCCTTTTCAATTACCTCAACAATAGTGTTTCCATATGTCTTCATCTGATCTATGATTTCTTTCCTTTTAGAGTCTTGATAAAGATTTCTACCTCCTTAAGCTTGTCCTTCAATTCAATAATCTCTGCATTGGATTTATCAACATCTTCAAGTGCAATCAAGAGATGCTTTTGAATGTTGCTGGTTCCCATCAGGATTCTCCTCAATCTATTAGAATTGTTTAAAGGAACAAGGATAGGATACCAATTGTTAGGATTGAAGAATACTAAGAGGCGGTTTGAATTAATATTCTAGCTATTTGAATCAAATTAAACTTGTTGCACAACCATGTCAATACATAAATGAAAATTAAACTGAAATGAAATAAGACCATGCTACATGAAATCATAACACCATATTTTTGTTGTAGAAAACCTATTAAGGGATAAAACCACGGTGGGAATTGTGACCCACAATAATTACTCCGCAAAAGTAATTATCCATGTTAAAGGATTAAGTACAATATGAAAGGGAATGCACAAGGCATTAGGCACTCGCTTGGAGCACGCTGCTCTATTAAAAAACCAAGGCTACAAACCTTTGAGGGTTAAGACCCTTATACAATATGATAATAGGTCGGCTACAACCCAGGTGTACTGCAAAATAACATCTCACATGCTTGATCAGTCCAACTATAAGTGCACAAACAATCTTCTCACTGTCCTCTTCCTTTTCACATTAATAGATCATAAACACAACATTATCTTCACTTATATAATCACTTCCATACCATGCATCAATGATCCAAAAACTCAACTTCTTATATCAACCAAAATATGACTTAGCCGGCCCAAAAGGTAAATAATGAAACGTGTAGATCTTCCTACTAAATCTTGATTAAATATCCACATAATAGCTTGCTATGCAAATAGAATATTATCCATAGTCATCTCTAACATACTCAATCATCAAACTAGCCCTTCACATCGATTTACCAAGTTTTCCTAAGGATTTTCCCAAAACTGTCATGTTCCAAGGAAAACATTGTCAATATCAGGTAGAACATAGAATATGTCACACATCTAGTGTAGTGCCCACCCATAATTTACTTTTCAGTATTGACGCCATAATCTTTTAGTTATTTTCATGATGATTAGGTATATGTTATGATGATTTACTGACCCCATACTTGCATGTGTATGGTTAGCGTATATATTTTATATTGTTATGTAGCATATCTATCTTACATTTATGTATGATGTGTTTGATATGGTAGAGGACGAAGACGTAGTTACTTGCATTGTGAGATCCACACGATCGATCGATCCCTATCATTGTCTGTTCTATATATTATGTACATGCTTGACTTTGTGATGTAGGTTTGTAAGTATCAGACATCGATTTCCCTGAATTGCCAGGGTGAGCGTGCCCTATCACATTATCTCAATGGTAAGGGATGGGAGATAACATTCAGGCCTAAATCCTAGCATAAGCCCTTATTTGTCCTGAAATAGTGGACAAGTATATGGTTGACTACCTTCTCTGAATTCGTCGAGGTGACATGAATTTGGGAACCTTTGTTTGAGCATGTTTATATTGTTGCATCTTTTCTGCACTTTTATTTGGTCAGATTTCAGTATGCATGCATGAAGGTCAATGTGGTATTTTTTCGTGATGTAAGTAAAAGAGTAATTAAAAGTTAATTACAAAGTTTAAATAATTGAACCTTATAAGAATAATAAAATATTAAATATATAGATATTCAATTAATAGAGATTAATTAAATACCCGTATTTATTAAAATAGATTTAATTAATAGTCTAAAGATAAAATTTGAATATTTAATTAAATATTATGTCTAAATAGAAATTAAAAAATATATTTAATATAAATAAATTATTAACATGCTACAAATATTATTCCTAATTAAAAATAATAATATGCAATGAAATTGCATTTAAATAATAATAATAAAATTTTGAGTTTTAATTCTAATTAAAAATTGAGTTTTAATTCTTATTAAAAATTAAGTTTTGTGGAGAATTAATTATTTAATTTTTTTTAAAAAGAAATAAAATAAATAAAAAAGAAAAGAAAAGAAAGAAATGATATTTATTTATTTATAGAAATAATATATATAATACTTAATTTGGGAAAAGAAAATAAATAAATAAATAATATTTATTTATTTAATATTAAAAGAAGGAGAAATGAAATTGTGTATTTTTTTTTAAAAAATAAATAAATAATTAAATTTTATTTTATTTTTTTTAAAAAGAAGAAAAACAAAGAAAATAATTCTTTTATCATTTTTCAGGGTTAAGTTTTTTTAGGAAGTTATCCTAGAAACCCTAGTTAAATAGTTTTTATTTATTAGAGTATTTTTTGGTCATTTTGAAGGAAGGGCAGAGAGTTTTCAGAACACAAGATTTATGAGACATGTTATAGGTTTTGCATGGAGATGTTACAGGATATATTTTTTTAAAGCTTGGGAGTGGAGTTTACTTTTTGGTTCTTCTTCTTCTCTTATTTTTCTAAGCAAGTCTACTTGACGTTCTCAAGGTAGGAGTTTCTGAGTCTTTTTGCAGTTTCTGTTGGAAATATTGTTTTCTCTGTATTTGCTTGGTTGTGATTTAATTTTGAGTTAAGGTTATTTTTATTTATAAAATAATTTATACATATGATTATGGTATTCTTGTGAGTTATGTTTATGATATGTCTGGTATTCTGTGAGAATTTGTATGGAAACCCTAAGAGAGAATGATTTAAAAAAGATATATTTGTGTTGTATATCCATTAAGGTTTTACTAAATTGTAAAAATTTAGTTGCATAAGTTTCAATTGTATGGAGAAATCTTTTATTATGAGCTATGTGTATTATAGATACATGTATGTAAGGATATGAGTTTGAAAATATACATTTTTGGATTAGGGTTGTGAAGAGTCAGGGTAGGGAATAATTTTTATTTTTGACGTCACCTTAAAAATATAAAGATAGTTTAATATACCCATTTTGGTTTTATTTAATATATATAAAAATCAAATAGGGTTGCTGTTAGAAATATTAAGAAAAAAAAATAGAGATAAGGAAACAAGAAATAATCCAAGAGAGAGTTGCAAGAAGAATTTTACCATAACCAAATTAAGGAAAGACGATTCAAGAACTTTCACCAAAAGCACCAAGAAGCTCAAGATCAACACCAAGACAATGCTTTTGAAAGGGGAAAACTAAGCAAACCCCTTGTGCATAAATATGAATGAGACAAGAAGCCAAGAGAGAGAGAGAGAGAGAGAGCTCATTATAATATTGCAAGAATGATAATGAGAGAAGAGAGTAGAAATCCAACTTGTGAGAACCAACTTAAAACCTATGAGAACCCTAGAACACTAAGAAGTGTGTGAGAGTCATCTCTTAAGAAGAGATGAGTGGAGGAGTTTGCATGTAACTCCCATACTATGTGTGCCACATTTACATTTGGTGTGTGCCATGTGTAGGAATCCTCTTAAGGAGGAATATCTAATTTCCTTATTAAAGGAATTACAAATATGAGACAAGACCTTGATATATCTTTTAATTACATAGATACCAAGGAAAGATTAATTCTAATATCCCCCTTTAATCTTTACTTGGGGATATGAGATCAATAGGTATCACACCCAAATGTTTACAATGATTTTGAGATGTTTCATTTGAAAGAGTATTCAGTAGATTTTTGACAACTTGATCATCATGTATTTCTTGAACTGGATTGGTGGAGATTGAATGGTACACATGAATGTTTGCTAAGGGGATAGGACTTTGACAATACAAAGATGTAATTGATTGCGGAGGGGGGCCCAAATATTCAAGTGACCATTGAGATTCTTGAGACACATTTATGCATTCTGTATATTCATTTGCAGTATAAAATAGAGGTGGATCATGATCAACACCTGAGCCTGCAATAAGGCAAGAACCACTAATAGAGTGCCCATTATTGGGAGCACCTAGTGCTAAATCAGTAACACTTTGGAAAGCAAAATCATATTGCAAATCATCAATCATATAATCAGGAATGCAATCTTCAGTTGCATAAAACAAATCTGAAACGTATTCATCATAATATGAAACATCAAGAGGAGGAGAGCTACCATCATTATCATTAACATCCACAACAATCATAGGATTAGTACTATCATCATGAATTTCATCTTGAGTAATAAACATATCTTGCAAAGTATCATTAAGAAAGTTAGAGATAATTTCCTCTTCTTGTTTAAGAATATCATCAACATGAGAGCAAGGATCATCAAATTGCATTTCATCATAAGGAGAGAGCATATAATCATTTTGAGTAGGAAGATAGTAATCAAGAGGGTTATTCCAAGAGTAACCTTCATCATGATATTCCTCCCAAATAGTAGTATCATCATAGTGAGAATTAGACATCCCATAACGAATAGCAAAAGCTTGACGAGTGTTATGATTATGAGAATTTTGAGTATTCAGATTAGATGAATTCTCATGTTTAAGTTTCTTAAAACAAGTATTGATCGCATGACCATCTTTCCCACAATAATTACAATGAGGTCTATTAGAATTGTTATGATAACCATTATTATGATTATGATTATTTGATTTATTATGAGATCTAGACATGAAATCATGTTTGGTAGATTTGATTGAGCCAAATTGAATTAACTTAGCCTCTTCTTAACGTAAAAGTTGTTGAAAGATACCATAAGTTAATTGAGATGTTAACAAAGGAAGAGCTAATTGAGAATGTATATTAGTTATAAATTGTTGAAATTGTCTAGGAAGACTTTTTTTAAGATGATATAAATTAACCGAATTTCAGATAAAGTAACTCCTAAACCAGCTAATTGACTTCGAAATGAATCAAATTTAAGTAAAAACTCATCCATAGTTGAGAAATCCGTATACCTGAGATCATCCAATTGATCTTGGAGTTGAATCTTTCGAGATTCAGTTGCACTGTCGAAGGTGTTTTTCAAAATAGTCCATGTTGCATGTGCTTCAGTGCAGTGGGGAATTAATACATATAAATCTGGATGTAAAGAAATGCCTATAAAGCCTAAAGCCTCGTCATTTTTCTCATTCCAAGCATTAATATCTGTCTTAGAGGCAGTAGTAGCGGGAACATAAGTCACACTAGTCGCCACATCAAGAATATGTTTAAAACAAAAAAAATGTAATATGAGTCTTCCAAGCGTGATAATTGGAACTTGTTAATTTGAACTCTGGAATTAATGTTGACATAATGAATTAAAATAACCTAAATTACAAGTTGTAAAATATAATAATGAAACTAAAAAACCAGTTTAACGCGAATAGTAAATACAATCTAACAAGAATTATAAATATTAAAAAAATTTAATTTTTTTGTTAAACAATGAAACAAATTTTGATTGCAATAAAATAAATAAGTAGCAATTGATTACAATTTATAATGAAAAAATGAAAGTGGATTTAAGACGATTTTAAAAAAGATAAGTGAAACAAAATGATTAAGCGTTTAACTTTATTGTTAAAAAAATGTAGAATAAATTTTGTTAAATTTAAACAAATTTTAAATTTAAAAAAATTTGAATTGGAAGAATCTAATGAGAAGACATACAATGGAATCTAATGATTAAAGATAGACTAAAATTAGAGCTGAAGAAACTTGCATAAATCAGAGAAACATAAGATAATGATGAAGAGATGAAATGAAAAGAATATAACAGCAAATAATAACAAATGTTGCCAAGAAGGCAGAGGCAAGAATGATTGGACAACAAGAAATAAAATGAATGAAAAGATTCCTGAAGGAGAGTAGAGCACAAAGATCAACCAAGCTGAAGGTTTAAACCAAGGCACAAGAACTAAGAAGATTGGATAGAAAAAAAAATTGTAGAGATATGTCTGTCTCGGAAATATAGTCCTATTATGGGGGGAATATCTCCCAACTAAACCGTTGGATTTGACTGAATTTTAGATATGTTGATAATAGACCAATTATGAAGGATCTCACCGAAGCGATTGGCCAGATAATGTCAGAAAAAAAGTTATGAGCCGCTGAGTATGGGTCTATATAAAAGTAATATAAACAAAAAACAAATATAATAGCAGTTAGATATATGAACAAAGATGTATGAAATGGAAAGATTTGTGAAATTGAAAGAACCAGATCTTATCCTACAAAGATAAAAATTTAGAGAAATGAAATAACAGATAAAAAATGTGATAGAAGAAGCTTATTTAATAATGATGACAAAAAACCTGCAAGACAAAAGATGAGAGATAATAACAACTATAAGACCTGCAAGAATGATAAACCCTGCAAGAACGATAGAGCATGCGAGTATAAAATCCCTTGCAGTTACCTGACATAGGGTGAATATAAAATGAGATTGAAATGGGTTTGGCTGAAACCAGTTAAACCCAAAAAAAATTAAAAATGCAACTCTCTGGTGGCACACCGCACAAAGAGGGTTAGACAACAAAGAAAAAAGAAACCTGCAACAAATGTTAGATCAAGAAAAGTTGCAAACACTCAAACAAGGATTAGAAAGCTCTGATACCATATTAGAAATATAAAAAAAAGAAAATAGAGATAAGGAAACAGGAAATAATCCAAGAGAGAGTTGCAAAAAGAATTTTACCATAACCAAGTTAAGGAATGACGATTCAAGAACTTTCACCAAAAGCACCAAAAATCTCAAGATCAACACTAAGACAATGTTTTTGAAAGGGGAAAACTAAGCAAAACCCCTTGTGCATAAATATGAATGAGGCATGAAACCAAGAGAGAGAGAGATTGAGAGCTTGAGAAATAGCTCATTACAATATTACAAGAATGATAATGAGAGAAGAGAGTAGAAATCCAACTTGTGAGAACCAACTTAAAACATATGAGAACTCTAGAACCCTAAGAAGTGTGTGATAGTCATCTCTTAAGTAGAGATGAGTGGAGGAGTTTGCATGTAACTTCCATACTCTATGTGTGCCACATTCACATTTGGTGTGTGCCATGTGTAGGAATCCTCTTAAGGAGGAATATCTAATTTCCTTATTAAAGGAATTACAAATATGAGACAAGACCTTGATATATCTTTTAATTACATAGATACCAAGGAAATATTAATTCTAACAGTTGTTTTGTACGGAAATGGTCAAATATTGGCTGTTGTAGTGAAATTAGGCCTATTTGAGCTTGATTTTTCAATCGGAGTCTCATGAACATTCATCCATAACTTTTTCTAATTATATAGTTAGGAAAATTTCTTCGGTCAAATTGTAACTAATACTGTTATGAATATTTTCACTGTGTTTTATGACAATCCAACAGTACAAAATAAATTTATGGTCTTTTTATCAAACTAGTAACCTTCAATCCTGAACAGGGCTATTAGAGATATTTACTTTTTTACACCATGTAGATGACCTTATCTTTAGGACTGGAAAGAATGAAAAATATGTGAAATTAAATTATCTTAAAATCGATTTAATTTTCAGATCCGTATCATTTCATATGAGATTATACCGTTCAAATTACCAATTGATGTGCATAGAGGAAATACACAAAAACTCACTGTTATAAAGTTAAAAATGTTAATAAGTCTTATTAATTAAAAAACTAATCAATTTGAAAATTATTAAATAATTAATATGACTGATCTAATCAATTTATAATTTTATTTTAAAAATCATAGAGATTCACTAAAACACCATATATGTTCCATGTGTGTACTTTATGTTATTAACAAAGTTATTTATGACTTAAGAGTATTTAAATAAATATAATGATGTTATATATATGGAGTTAAATAATATGTCAAATGTATTCTTGTCTTATTTCATGTGATCTTGGTGTTGTTAAGTGTCAGTGTGGGTAGGTTGTTACCCTAGGTGGGTTTTGTCTTCAGACTTGTACTATCTTATGATTTTATGTTTTTTTGCTCTTTGGGTTTCATATTGTGGAAAGTTCATAACCTATTTATGTCACGATTGATTCATGTGTTTTCTTGGGTACATATGTTATAAATATCATGTGTTCCTTGAGTCCTTGATATTTGTGTTATTTTACCATAAGAGGTGACAACCAATATTGTGTTGAGTTGTGATTTGTTCACTTGGTCACCTTGTTTCTTCTTCTATGATTGTTCAGTGTTTTGACTGAAGGTATTTTTTAATTATGATTTACTCCATGTTGGAGAGAGATGCTTTTGATGGTATTGAGGGTCATTGTTTTGGTGATATGAGATTTAGAGAATTTGGTAATTGTTTATTGAGATATCCATTATGGAATGGATGACTTATTGAGATGTGCATTATGGGATGGACAATCTGGATCTTTGTATAGGATGTATTATTATTTTTTATGCTCCAACATTTTCATTGATGAATTTCATGATTTAATATTTTACAAGAAGTCTTTTATGGTTTTGGCTTTATATTCTTTTGGTCTTGTGGCTGGGAGCATTAGAGTAGGTTATATATGATCATAGAGGGGAAGTGACTTGAAATGGGGGCCAGGGCCCTAAGAGGTTACTAGAGTAACTCATTGTAAGTGACCTAATAAGTGATAACTTAATGAAATTAATTGAGAAAATGTTAATAAGATAAATATGTGCCTCACCTATCCCTTGAGTGCTAGTATAGGCTGAGGATGGGAGTGAGAGAAGATGCTTGATCGGGGTCTTGCATGGTTAGAATCCTTATTTGTATGAAAGGATTACTGTGCGACATAGAGTCACTTGGGGGCCAGGGTCTAAAGGGGCTACTAGGGTAACTCAAGGGTAGACTTATGTGATGACACTTCTCTATATGTGTTCTAGGTTCCTACGTGAGTATTTGGTACACTTTCTTTGTCTCTTGATCTTTCATACTTTTAAACTTGGAATCTTCTTGTTACCTTTTTATCCGGTGTACCTTTGCATTAGTATTGTTTGTTTGCGTGTTTCCCATGTGTGTGGGCTTGTTGTTATCTCCTCAGCATGGTGGGAGTGGACCTTTGGTTTCACGTGGTCGGGTGTTAGTGATTCTTATTACCATTCAGATCCAACGTTCATGACTTTATGCTAGGATGATTCTTGTTGCAATTGTACCTTCTTTTTCTTTATTGTTGGAGACTTTCTCTTATATTTCTTATGTTGTAGACTTATATCACCATATCAGTTGTGATATTCTCTGATATTGTATTATACTTTATATTGAGTTTTATTACATACCATGCGACTTGTGCAGTGGATGTTGGTTCATTATGTATATCTTATGATATCAGTTGTATCTAGGTTTAATTTATGAGAGGATGTTCTTGTTATTCATTTGCATTATATGGAGATTGTATATTATTTATTGTATTTAATAGATTAGTTAACTTACGTAATTCTACATCATAGAACCCTTAGTATTTGTAATCTATAAATGAGTTACATTTAAGAGTATGTATTGTCTTATGTTATATTGCTTATGCATTGTTACCCATTAGCAATTGTAAACTCTTTAAAACAAATCATTCTATAAATTTAGTATCTTATTTAAGTTAATTTATCCTTGGTTCATTGGCGGGGTGTTACACTTGGTATCAGAGCCCGAGTTTCTACACTGGGAACTCTGAGATTTCGTACACCCATTAGGTGTTTAGTTGTTGACCATTGTAACTTATAACCTTTTGGTAACAATTTGCATGTTGTTTAGTTACAATTATGTTTTTTGTATCTTACCTTAGTGACTGTCCATTGTGTTTGGGTACATTCTCTAATGTATCTAGGGTTTTGTATTCTTAGGTTTTGTGAAGCGGTTACTCCCTTGAGTGTGGCTAATACTAGTCACTTTGTTATGTGTGATGTTTTATGATTCATTATTTATTTTAGTTTTTGATGATTTCTTTGTGTTGTGTTTGGGCTTGCATTAAATTTTTTAACATTCTTATGCTTAGACTAGTCACCTGATTCTCTTTTTTATATCTATTATGTGACACTGGTCACACTTGACTTACTGTTGAATTATCATGATACATTTTATCATTTATTGCTCGACTTGTTATTCCCCTTTTTGGGAGTTTTCTTTTTGTTTTATTATGACTATTCTGAAAGTTTGATGTTGCTAGCTCAGTTTAGTGATAAAAGTTGTTTCTATCATGTTTATTATGGACCTCTGATAGAAAGTGTAAGGGAGGACAATGCAGAGAATGGTACTAGGGTATTTGATAGGAAGGTTGGATGAGCCAATCACAAGGTCATGCTTAGGTCTTGCAAATGACCTTGAGGTGCTCTCTTTTGACACCTACTGACCTATATGACCTCTACTAGGTTATTGATCCCATCGCCAGCTGACCAACATAACTATCATGAAATGAATACCAAGATTTGCTAAGTTCTTGGTGCTTTGGTAGCTTTCCTACACACTAGCCCTTAATTCCATCTAAGGAATTTCAACCTCCAGTCTTGACATGAACTTTTGTTGAGGTGAGGTGTTCATAAACACTACATTTTGTCCAATTAGAGGTTTAGGAAGTCCCTCTTTCCCCATCTCCTTTATCGATTCCTTCAAATTGTCTCAAATTAGGCCTAATAACTTGTAGCCCTATTAGGTCTCCTATTTTGAGAAAATATGCCTTTTCACCAAGATCCTTCCAAATGACCTTGCAACTTTCTTTTGGATTCTCTATTCAATGGTCAACCTCTCAAATATTTTTGATGTTTTAGGGTTCTACCCTTCCGTACAATGCCCTAACCCAAAAATGAGAGTTTTGGGAGGGTTTTTAAGGCTTCTCTGGCTTCTTAGATTGTTTGCAAGTGTTAGGTCTCAAAATGGATTGGATAGAACCTCTCCTCTTCACCAATTCTTGAGAAGACCTCTATCTTCGAATTCCAATACCTAATTGTCAATTTAATAAACACCTCTGCAAGGTATCAATGTTGTAACTTAGTCTTCCCTAGCCGCGCTCACCACAGGCTCGCTCAGGGAAAGACTTTAAAAATTCTTCCCATGAATTTGAGGGGTCATGCTTCTGTATAGTATATGTACATGGACTGTACTCACTATCCCCAAGAGACCATTTAGATTGAACAGTAGGATAGTGAGCTAAGTCTCCATCTCTAACAACTGCCTGGTTTGAACCAGTGAATAGGAAGAAACACAAAGAATTTGTAGAAACTAAATAAAGAACTTGAAAATGATAATCTAATAACACAAAATGCAAGGAAATATAATAATCTAAGCCATCTACAGGTTGCAGTTTAAATTTCAATCCGAAAACATACTTCTACAACTCTCTAAGTACCAAAATTCACTCAAAACCACACACTGTTGTATTTTGTAAAACCAAAATCCATACATCTGACATCCAACCTTGGAATTAGGTCAAAATATGTCTTAAATAGGAAAACCATCATCTTTGGTTTCCATTAGGGCACTTCTAAGTTTTTTGTGCATTCTTGGACAGAGTTGTCCTAGCAACTTTTTAGCAATTTATGTAATTTTGTGCAAATGTAACTTTTCTCTTCTCCAAACTTATCCTAGACTCCATTCTAGGTTCTAACATGAATCCTAGCACATCTTAGCCCTGATGACATCGTGATGAAATCATCAAAACTCATGTAACGAAATAAGAGGCTTCTAAACACTTAAGCCCCAAAATGTAACATCCTAAAGACTTAGGACCTAACTTGACCTTAACTCCCTATTGGACTCACACACTGTGGTCTACACAAACTTATAAAATAAAAACATTTCCTCTGAAGGCTTACACAAAAAAATTGAAAAAGGATTGAATCAATCAACCCATGGGTGTTCCTACACCGTTCGCCCCCTCTACACAAAGAGTAACTAAGGAATAGTAGGGGACACCAAAGAAATATTAGTACCAAGCTTGTTAAAGTTTCTCTCCTCCACCCAAGTGGCTTCAGATTTAGGGTGGTCTTTCCATTATACCAAGTTCTCCATATAGACCCTCTATCTGGTTTTTTTCTTTACTCTAGACTCTAGGGTCTTCTCGGCTTGAGGCTTAGCCTTAGGAGGTAAGGCTCCTGTACTAACATTTGATGTTTTGATCTATCTCAGATAATGGTCCTTTGTATTTAACCAGGTCTATTATGTTAAACTCATGTAAGATTTCTAGATCTGAAGGAAGCTCTACCTTGTATGCATTAGCTCCATACTTAGCTAGAAATTTTCATAGTCCCACTCTCTTCATCTACAACTTTTTAGGTACCCCCTTCAGCAACCTAGCTTTATTCAAATTAACCATAACATATTCACCTACTTAAAATTGAACATCTCTTCTCCTCTCATCCACCTTGGCTTTTAATTTTTGGGTAGCTTATGTTAGAGTCTTCTTGACTTGCTCCTGAATCTCTTTCATGGTTTGAGAGAAGTCTTCTACATGACCACTCCTATACTCCATATTCCCTAAGTTTCTAAGCTCATATACTCCCCTTGGGTGCATTCCATATACTATTTTAAAAGGACTTCTGCTAATTGTCCTATTAACACTATCGTTATAAGAATATTCTTCTTGTGGGAGGACTAGATCCCATGTTTGGCTATATTCCTTGGTTAGGCATCTAAGTAAGTTACCCAACACCCTATTAATCACTTCAGTTTGACCATCTATTTGGTGATGGTAAGCTGATCAAAAAGACAAATTTGTGCCTAATCTACTCCATAAGGTCTTCCAAAAATGGCCAATGAACTTTGCATCCCTATTTGACACAATGCTATGGGGAAGTCCATATATCCTCACAATCTCTTTGAAAAATAGATGAGCTATAGAACTTGCATCATGAGTAGTTTTACAAGGGATAAAATGGCTCATTTTGCTAAACCTATCCACCACCACATAAATGTTATCTAACCCTATCATGGTCTTAGGAAGTCCTACTATGAAGTCCATGTTGATGCACTCCCATGGTCTATTGGGGATGGGAAAAGGTTGATAAAAGCATGTATTACTAGCTCCTCCTTTGGCTTTAATACATATGACAAAATGTTCAACACATCTTCTCACATCCCTAGGCAAATTAGACCAATGATAGAATCTTTGGACTAACTCCATTGTCTTGTTAATGCCAAAATGGCCACTAAGACTACCATTGTGTTTTTCTTGAATGAGATTTTCCCTCATTGAGACCTCAGGGACACATAGTTGATTCCCCTTGAACAATAGACCACTTTGCAATGTATATTCTGAAAATTAAATCTAAAAATGATTATGAAAATCAGAACATAACTTGTAAGCCTCTGACAAATCCTCATCATCCTTATATAGGTCTTTAAAGCTTTCTATGCCAATGCTTTGGAGCTGAACTTTTTGTACAGTCAATAATCTTCCGCTTAAAACATCTGCCACCTTATTCATTTTCCCCTTCTTGTGTTTAATAGTAAATGTGAAGGCTTGGAGGTATTCCATCCACTTTAGGCGTCTTTTGCTCAACTTTTCTTGTGTATTGATGTAGCTTAAAGCTTGGTTATCTGTGAACACCACAAACTCCTTAGGTAGTAGATAGTGCCTCCATTTCCTAAGTGGATGAACTAATGCATACAATTCCAAGTCATAGGTTGAACACTTCTTTTTAGCTTCATTGAGCTTTTCACCATAGAAATCTATAGGCCTATCCTCTTGACTCAACACTCCTACTTCCACTCCATTTGCAACACACTCCAAAGTAAACAGTTTATCAAAACTTGGTAACAAGAGGATAGGTTGGGTAGCTACTTGCTGCTTCAACTTCTCAATTTCTTAACTTGCTTCATAGCTCCACTTGAACTTGGTTTTCAACCCACCTTTAATATTGTCTAGCACTGGTGCACAAATCCCACTGAAATTCCTTATAATTTTCCTATAGAATTGGGGTAATCTGTGAAAACTTCTTACCTCTGTCCTCGTGGTTGGTGTAGGAAAGTTTGGGATAGCTTGCAACTTGCTTGGATCAATTTTCAATAAAACTTGAGACACTACAAATCCCAAGTAAATAAGTTCTTGCTTGAGAAATTTAGATTTCTCCAAATTAATTTATAATTGTTCTTCATGTAGTCTTTTGAGCACAACCTCCAAGTGCTTTAAGTGTTCCTCTTTTTTCTTTCTGAAGATAAGTATATCATCAATATATACCACCACAAATATGTCTGTATAGTCCTTTAGCACTTTATTCATCAACCTCATGAATGTGCTGAGGGCATTAGTAAGCCCAAATGGCATAACACTCCACTCATACAACCCTTCAGTGGTTTTGACGGTTGTTTTCCATTCATTCCCATCCTTTCTCCTAACCTGATGGTGTCCACTTTTAAGATCCAACTTAGTAAAGTATTTAGCTCCTCCAAGGAAATCCATTAGATCTTCAATTCTAGGTATAGAAAACTTTTATCTAATGGTAATCCTATTAATTTCCCTAGAGTCAGTTCAAATTCTCCACTTAGCACCTTTCTTGGATGCCAAGACCATTGCTACTCTACATGAGCTGATGCTCTTTCTTACTAACCCTTGATCAAGTAACTCTTGTACTTGCCTTGCCACTTCTTGGTTCTGTTCTGGTGCAAGATTGTAAGATTCTTTGTTTGGCAATGAGGCCCCTGGAATAAAGTCGATTTGACGACTTATAGACCTCTTAGGACGTAAGGTTGCAGGTGTACCTTCACTAACTATATCCTTGAATCTTCCAAGAAGAGCTTGAAAATCCACTGGTATGGGTTATTGTTTAGGTTTCTCCCCTTCCTTGGGCTTCACAACTATGTCATACCCTTCACCACCTTCTTCTTGAAGTGTATTCATGAACTCTTTCCCACTACTAAGTAGGACACTAGGAGTCTTTGTGTGAAATTCATCTTCATCCAACAAGGAATTTATTTTGAATGTCCTGTCATTCTTCTTAAATGAAATAGTGTTCCCCTTTGCATCATATATGGCTTCTCAGTCATATTGCCATGGTCTGGCCAACAGGAGATGACAAGCATCCATGGGCAAAACATGACATAACAGCTTGTCCTTATATCCTCCAATGTTGAGTTCAACCCATGTCTGCTCATTCACTAGGACACCTTGCCCTTTGTTCAAAGATGTCACCTTGTAGGAATTGCTATGGGGTATCTTCTCCAAGTTGAGCTTCTTTACTGCTTCTCCTGAGATGATATTATCCATGGATCCATAATCAAAAATCACCTTACACACCTTACCAATAATCTTACACCTAATTCTGAATAAGGCTCTTCTCTGTTTAGGTTTTTCCTTCACTAGTTGTCTAATCAAGACCGTTCTGAACAAAAGGTTCTCCCCCATCTCTCACTCTATGTGACTCACCTCTGGTGCTCTGGTGACTTGACACTTGATGTGTCCTGTTGACGGGACTTTGTGCCCGGGTCCGCTAACAGAGGTAAGTTGTCACTGGGTACCGGGGTACCAGTCAACTTCGCCTATAAAGGTTGTCCAGGGAAATGAGATTCCCCAAGCCTCCAAGCACGTGAGAGTCGGGTCTCAACAGTGCGGGGCTTGGTTGGGAGATGTGACTATTTTTTGAGGGGGATAGCTGTTTATCTTCAACTCGTCAACTCTGGGGATTCAGGTGAATGAGGTTTCCTCCAAGCATGTTTTTACTTAAAAAATAAACTTAAAAAGATCTTTCAGAGTTAGAAAGATTTCATATACCTACATTTATGCTAAACGTTCAAAACATTGACAATGCTCTAACATACTACACTAAATACCGAAGAAATATGCAACCATCAGCTTATATTTTATTAGTAGCAAAGAAAGGAGGTCGTTAATCTACTTTAAGCATTAGAGCAAAGGACACAAAGAACATAAAGCATAAAAAAATACCATCAGCCTAGAAGACAGAGTGCCAACAACATCATTGAGAGAACCCTTTCTTCTTCATTAACGTCCTTCCAGCAAGCACTGGTGCGTGGCACAAAGATAACTCCCAGGGATCATTTAACTACAGAAAGCTTAAAACTCTAGAGCATTGAGCTCTGCAAGTAGGAAATGAGAAAAACTACTTTACTATTAACTGTGGACTGCAAAGTCATCAATTTCGCCGACCCTTGGAATGAGGTCGGACTTATTATTTATACACATCTTTTGACATAACCCTAACCCTAACTTATTTTACATTTTTACAATAAAATACATTATCCGGTGGCCGGTACTACCTGCACCACTTTACAAAAAGCCTCGAGACGGAAAGGCCTGACATGTTAGAAGAATAACACAAGAAAGATGGAGTGGAAGAATCAGCCTCGAGATGAGAGCCGAGAAGGAGAAAGAAGAAATCCGATCCCCTAGGGATCGAGGCTACATGCCTCATAAATGGGAAAGCGGCGCCCTGTCTTTGAAGTGGCACCTTGGGAAGACCATATGTCAGAAACCTCCCGTCGAGATGACGTGCCTTGTTGCAGTTCCCCATCTTCTGACAACCTTTATTTCTATCTTGAAAGTGACCAGTGGGCATTGGGAACCAAGACACGGGTCACATGAAGAATTCAAAAATATGGGATCCAGAACTCTGGGATTCGGGAACTTGCATTCCAAAAGAATAAAGAACACAAAATATGATGTTGGGCCAAACTCTCCTAGATTCGAAGAACTTCATTGACTTATATTTTCTCCCAAGCTTCTAACACTTGGCTAATGCTCTCCTCATCTATGCTCTGGATGCTACTCCATCTGCTATGGACAACCTCCATTGCCTCCTCAACCTCTCTTGCCCCGTTCTGGAATTCATTCACCATTTTGATGGTGTCATGCGACCGAATCATAGTCTTTGACAACCGAGACAACCTGCCTTGATCAAGATATCTGCCCGACGGATATAGGGATTCCATCCTTTCATCGAACTTACTGAGGACATAGTCCTCTAGGGTACACATTCTGGTGGTGAAGGAATCAACTTGCGATACCCCGACCACGAATGTTTTCAATAAATCCAAGGGATATTGGGCAGCTATCAATTTTATGCACACATTTTTGGCATGCTTGATGGGATCCACATCATAGGGTCAAATGAATCAATTTCTTTTTTCTTAGTGTTTCATGTTCACGAGTTTAAGATAGGCAAATCCATTACAGTTTGGCTCAAAGCATTTTCTAAAAGGGAAAATGTGCATATATAGAGGTGAATTCACCTAGGTAAATATATTTCA
>MU213046.1:0-12468 GCA_018584345.1 Thuja plicata | reverse complement strand
GACAAATGCAACAAAATTGGTTAGGGTTGCAAGATGCCAATTTTGGGGTGTTACATTTTGCCCCTCTTTGAATTGATGTGCGAGCAGCGCATTAATTCAAAGAATAGTCTGATGCCTGAAGCATAGAAGAAAGAATTTTAAACACCCAGTTTTGACCTTGAGGTACGAAAAACTAAACATGGCGTCAAGTGATTGAAAAGCATGGTACACCTAGTTTTGATTGTGAGGTACGGAAAACTAAACATGGTGACCAAGTGATTTGAAAAGCATGGTACACCCAGTTTTGACCATGAGGTACGAAAAAATAAACATGGCGACCAAGTGATTGAAAGACATGGAACACTCACTTTTGACCGTTAGGTACAAAAAACTGAAATGCCCCAAGTGATTGAAAGACATGGAACACTCAGTTTTGACCGTGAGGTACGAAAAATTGAAATGCCCCAAGTGATTGAAAGACATGGAACACTCAGTTTTGACCATGAGGTACAAAAAACTGAAATGCCCCAACTGATTGAAAGACATGGAACACTCAGTTTTGACCGTGAGGTACAAAAAACTGAAATGCTCCACGTGATTGAAAGACATGGAACACTCAGTTTTGACCGTGAGGTACAAAAAACTGAAATGCCCCAAGTGATTGAAAGACATGGAACACTCAGTTTTGACCGTGAGGTACAAAAAATTGAAATGCCCCACGTGATTGAAAGACATGGAACACTCAGTTTTGACCGTGAGGTACGAAAAACTAAAATGCCCCAAGTGATGAGGATTTGATTAAATTGATTGAAATAGATTCAATGATGTAATCATCCTGCCCACTCGGGAGTGAAATCGAAAGATGACACGTCATAATGATGATAGAGAGCAAAAAATCACAGATAAAAAGAACTCAGAATAGATTACGAAAGAATTCAGAAGATGCAGAATCAATTTTGAGTGATTTCAAGGTCGGGTTGACCAAGTTTGACTGGGGTTGACCAAAGTTGACTTTTGAAGAAAAAGTCAAAGAATTCAGAAAATGATGATATGATAAGAGTTTGACGGAAAAGCGAGGTCAGAAGGGTGACTACACAAGCATCCGATCGCGTCGGTCCCTAAAATTTTAAAATGCGATTTTGAGCTATATAGGAGTGTCAGATTTCAATTTTGATCACGAAAATGGATTCAGAATGGTCAAATTAGGTAGTGGTGCAATTTTCACGCAAAATAGAGCACTTTGAAAAATTAGGTCAAACCCTATATAAGGACAAAAGGGTCATTTTCAAATCATTTCAAACCTTTGACTTTATTAGAAAAGAACTCTGAGTAGAAGACAAAATGGTGGTCCCCTATAACAGCCATCGATTTGAGCGATCCAGGAGACACAGCCGGCCCACAGCGTACGGACCACCTGTAAGTAGTCGATAAACCTCTTCGTAATTCAAATTTCAAGCATTTAGGTCGATTTTAGCATGTTTTTGTACATTTTTTAGGAATAGGTCACGGGTTTTCACGCGAAGAAGTAGTTTCTTCGTGCGCCTTGTAAAAGAACATCGCATGAAAAAACTCCTTTTTGCGTGATCCGATGCGAAGTATCGCGCGCACGGGGACCCAATTTCGCGCGATAAAGGTTTGTTTAAGGCATTTTGTCACGCGAACCGGGGTAAAACATTGTGCGAAATGAAAAAAGTCATGCGATATAAAGTACTTTGTCGCGCGAAAGAGGAATGTTTCTGCGTGCGAAATATTATCCTATCATATGTGAAAAGGTCTGCGTTGCGTCCAAAAGTGATTGCGTCAACGTCAGTAATGTCTGTAGGATGTCTTAATGTTTTATTATCATATTATGCTTTTCTTATTGGCGAGTACTGATAGTGCTTTGTTGTTCTCATGTTTGCAGGTTGTATTTCCAGATATAGGATTCAGATCACATCATCCAGCGATCAGCAGATTGATAGCTCAGCTGACTGATGTGGAGGCCGCACACATAGCAACATTGGGTTTGAGTACATTATGTGATATACCTGAGATCTGGGTAAATCATGGTTTATTGTGCGCATTGGTTGAGCATTTACATTCGGAAATGAACACATTTTATTTACCACAGGGGAGATGACTGTGACTCCCGAGGACATATACAGGATTCTAAGGATACCATTCATTGGTACAAGAGTGGAGTACGAGACACGGCCCAGGGTGGGGACAGTAGCCTTAAGAGAGGTCTTTCAGGATGACCTCATGATGGGGAAGGCTATCCCATGGGAGGAGTTGATTGGGATATATGGTAGGACCCACAGATTATGAGTGGTGTTAGCATGCTTCCTTGGATGCTATTTGATGCCAGACCGTGGACAGCACGGTCTAGAGTGTGGCTGGGGTAGGATGCTACAGCTGATGATAGATCGGCCATGACATTATGGATGGGGCCAGTGTATGCTGGCACACATGTATCATGAGTTGCATGAGATCGTCTACAGAGAGGCAAAGAGTATGGCCGCCGGCTTGTTCATTCTATAGATATGGGCATGGGAGCATCTCCCTATCACTAGACCCATATGCGAGGATATGAGGAAACCCTTGGAGCCTTATATATGTAGGTATAGAGGCATGGTTACCCAGTCCACACTGGGTAAGACTGATCAGTGGCAAGCTCAGCTCGATGACCTATCAGCAGTGGTATGGAGACCGTGGAGGCTTACAGAGGCCTGGGATGATGAAGCAGAGCAGTTGAGCCACATGTTCTTCCCTCATGCATTGATAGGATGCACAATTACAGTGATGGAGAGATTCCCTTTGAGGCGGGTATGGCGACAGTTTGGTCGTCCATAGGACATAGCCCAGGACTACATGGTCTACTCTATATTTGTAGATGAGGTGAGGAGAGGCTGGGGTTTGACACTGGACCAAGGTTAGACTATGATAGAGGTTTGATCATTGGTACCAGCCTAGTGGGATTACTTGAGAGATGTGGTAGATGCTGGCGTCACAGTCGAGTATAGAGATCACTTCATTACACATCCCTTCCTGAGATTCACAGATCCAGTGGGCACAACAGGGAGAGGACAGGTGGTACCCCCATAGGTAGCACAGCCATAGGTACAGTAGGGACAGATGATGCCACCATAGCAGGGTCCATGACCCAGGACAGTTTAGGTAGCCATCCCTGCCCGACAGATGGGGATGGATGTAGGAGCAGGTGGTAGTGGTAGTACCAGGTAGTCTCGGAGACAGACTACAACATAGTTGGATGAGAAATAGGTGCCTCCACAGGAGGAGGTGCAATAGGAGGATCTGATGCATGAGGATCAGCCTGCATAGGAGGCAGAGCAGGAGGCAGCATAGGACCCATAGCGACATACGTGAGAGAGGATGAGGCAACTCACTAGATAGGTGGGAGACCTCATGATTCAAGTGGCTGTGCGGGATGCACATCTATTGGATCAGGATCGGGAGTTACAGGATCTCCAAGAGCAGTTGCAAAAGGCACAAGAGGAGGCACGCAAGCAGACGGTGTGAGCAGCGTATTATTATGCCACTTACATAGGTGCGGTTCCTGACGAGGCATCGTAGGTAGCTAGATTCTCTGTTTATGCGAGAGGATCAGAGGGAGCATAGAGGGTGCCTCCCCCAGATAGGGCCCCCACTCCACCTCCTCTAGGAGATGAGGGAGAGGGCCAGAGTTAGGCTGGTGATAGAGTTAGTAGATCATAGGATATATCTGATGCATTGGCATCACCTTTTTTGAGATAGATCGTGTTCGAGTAGCACCATTTTGTATTTGTATCGACACATGATATATATATATATATATGTACACATATATACATATATACATATATATACATACACACACACACACACACACACACATATATATAAAGCTTGTCTTTTGGTATCATCGCATTTGTATTTTGTCTTTTATGAGATGTTTCCTATATGCTTAGATGTTTAGAATATATGCAAATGGATAAATGTGTTGAAAGATATGTATGAAATGCACATGTATGAATGTAAATGATTTAATGTAAATGTAATATGTAAATGAAAATGTAAGTGCAAATGTATGATTGATTATGAAATGTGAATATGAATATGTAAATGGTACTAACATCTCATGCAGGACAACAAATGCTAACCAAAAGGATATGGGAAGAAATGAGGGAGAGGATCGAACACCTGTGCAGCTGTGATGAAACGTGAACAGTGAAGAAAAAGAACTCCCCAAAGTATGAACCCAGAAGAATGCAATGAAGAGAACATTGAATTGCTTCCACAATGCAAGTCTAGAATGAAAATGCAATCCTATGCTAGATGCAATATGAAGGTGCAATTCTAGGACATGGTTGTGAGACCCATCGTATATTTATCATCATTGAGCATTTTTTTGAACATCAAAGTCGATACAACCCTAACTGGCACCACAATGCAACCATAAGGATATGAATATGACTTATCATCGGATAAAATGTAGGAAATGAATGTAAGCACCAAGGCACAAAAGCCAAGATGACCTGAACATTGTTTCTAGTTAATGTTGTAAGAGTACACCAGTATCGAGGCATTCAAATCCAAGATAACCATGAGTGTGATCATGCGTAAACATAGAAATCAATAACAAGAAAAACAATAACAAACAGAGCAATAACAAGCAAGGAGATAGTACCGACCTCACCATGGCGTACAAATAAACAAGATCAAGGGATGTGAGGTTGTTCCACCTTATTGTGGGAGCTCTTATCACATACACCCTGTTTATTTTACGTTACTAGATCATCGGGACTATGCCAACAAGTAGCAGACAAAGAAAATGTCAATGAAATCCATAAGAATAGATAGCATACAAAGAAATATTCAAGCATAGCTCAGCCTATTTCAAAGTTTTTGAATTTGGATGTGTATGAGGTGTTGAAAAACACCGTTGTGCTTGTGCGTGCATTGTGTTTGAATGTTATCGATAGGTGTTTACATTTGAGATATCTGATATGTATTAAAAACACATATGTGTCCAAAGATAGTGTTAAAAAACACTATTTATGGTGGTGTTGAAAAACACCAGTTGTGTCAGTAGCGAGTTGTCCTTGAGAAATGACAAGATTATTGACTCAAGTGTAAACCAAATGTGTGATCAAATGAGGGGGCCCATGCCCCCAAGTAATGATGACTGACTTGACGTATGTTGCGAGGAAAAACCAGATGTGATTGCCCCCAAGCATATGGCATTGAATTAATGACAAGTCAGGAGGGTTCACAAAGGAACCAGAGTGTCACAAAAGTGACCAAAAGATATGTACAAAATAAAGCATATAATCATCAAGACTGAGTGTCGATAGATAGAGCGTGTGATTATAACTCCAACTGGAATGGATGTAAGAAATCTCGATAGAATAGCGACAGTAAGCAGACACAATGAGAACCACTAGTGACTGACATGAGAGAGATGCTCAAAATGAAGTGATCATCGTATAAGCTATACATCAATAGGCAGATGCAGTGAGAACCATTGGTGATTGATGTGAGAGAGATTCTCAAGAATAGAGAGCTCTGTATAAGCTAAGTGATAGTAGGCAGACGCAATGAGAACCACTGGTGGCTGTCACAAAGTAGATCCAAAAGATAATAAGATAATGCCCCCAAGACTAGGAGGGTTTCCCCAAGATTATAACCAGTTTCAATCCATGTGAGTTGGTGTCTTGACAGGAACTAAAAGCAAATGAAAGAAGGAATGCGAGAAAGCAAATGCGAAAAGCCAAGGGGTGCTACGATAGATATAGCATTGTGGAACAAGAGGCGCCTATTTACCAGGTTTTCACCTTCTTGGCAGAAATTATTTTTTTTGCTACCATGACGCCTGTTTGCCATGTTTTCATCAATGGCGCCTTTTTTTTCTTTTTCTCTTTTTTCTTTTTTTTGTATTTTTCAAATTTTTAATTTTTTTGTATTTTTGGAATATATATTTTTTTTGGAGATACATCAAAGTGCCTATCACTAGGTTTTCACTAAGATGATCATTTTTTTAGGACTTTTTCAAATTTTTAGGATTTTTTCAGGACTTTAGTATATACATGAGCATACTGAAGATGTCTCAGCTATAGAATCACTTCAAATGAAGAGTGTTGATGGGCTCTTTGAGTTGTTCTCCTTCAGTAGTAGAGAGTTGATAGGTACCAGACCCAAACACTACAGTAACAATATATGGACCGAGCCAATTAGGTTAAAACTTTCCTTTCTGGACCCGATGTTGCTGATTTTTAGGGTTCTCTCTCAGAATGAGATCACCCACTTGGAAGTCTCGTGATTGGACCTTCTTGTTATAACTTTTAGACATCCTCTTTTGGTATGTTCTCAGGTGATCGAATGTCACTTGGCGACATTCATCAAGTAATTCCAGCTCTTGTAGCCAAGATATTCTAGTATCTTCATCAGTGATGAGGCCTTTCAAAGAGACTCGCAAAGAAGGAATCTCAACCTCAATGGGTAACACCGCATCTGCCCCATAAAATAATGCATAGGGTGTAGCTCCTGTTGGTGTTCTAATACTTGTCCTGTATGCCCAAAGAGCTATATTTATCTGGAGATACCAGTCTCGTCTGGATTTATGTACTGTGCGATGTAGGATCTTAAGGATTGTTTTGTTGGAAGCTTCCACTTGTCCATTACCTTGAGGATAATAGATGGAAGACCAGTGTTGAGTAATTTTGAACTTAGAGAAAAGTTCTGTCAAATCCTTATTTTTAAACTGTCCCCCATTATCTGTGATAATCATCGAGGGTACACCATGCCTGTAGATGATATAATTAAGAATAAACATTGCTACTGTTTTTCCACTGGCAACCGTGAGAGGGACTGCCTCCACCCACTTAGTAAAATAATCTGTAGCTGTAATGATAAACTTATGTCCATTAGAGGATGAGGGGTAGATCTAACCCACCAAATCAAAGGCCAATTACTGAAATGGCCAGAAAGTAATCAATGAAATTAGCTCCTTGGTTGGAGCATGAATCAAGTTTCCATGCAATTGACATTGTTTGTAGGACTTGGCAAACTGCATTGCTTCTTTTTCCATATCTGGCCAGTGGTAACCAGCTCTAATAAGTTTGCGGGCCAATGTCAGGCCATTAGAATGTGACCCACAGATGCCTTCATGCACCTCTACTAACGCTTGTTTGGACTCATCAGGTTCTAAACACCTAAGGAGGGTACCGTCTAGACCATGTCTATACAAGTCATTAGCAATGATGATGAACTGTGAAGCACTGCGGATTAGGTGACATTTCTCATTCTGGGAGTAAGTGTCCAGAATGATCTGGTCATGTAGGTAGGAGAATATGTGGTGGTAGCGAGATGAGTCATGTCCTATGACAGAATAGATCATCCGGGAGTTAGGAGAATCATAGGCGGGGTAGCATAACATCTCCAACAGGAATTCATGTTGGAAATCATTTTCAGGCATTTGCAACATAGAGGCAAGAGTAGCCATGGCATCTGCTTCTTTGTTATCTGCCCTCGAAACCTGTGAAATGTGATGTGAGTGGAATACTATTTAAGATCATCAACCATCCATTTTTAGGGTATCAACTTATCATCTCTTGTCTGATAGATATCATTAACCTGATTAATGACCAATTGGGAATCTCTAAGAACATTCAGTTCATCCACGCACCACTCCAGGGCGATCTTCATGTCGTTGATGAGAGCTTCATACTCAGAAATTTTGTTTATACAAGGAAACAACATTTTGTATGCTTTTGGTAATGAGCATCTTTGAGGTGTAACAAATAGGATCCCAGCACCTGACCCCTGTTGGGTAAATGAACCATCAAAGAACATAGTCCACAAGCGATGTGTAAGTAGGAATATAGACTCATCTGGAAATTCAATATGTAATGGTTGATGATCGACTAGAGGTGCCTCCGCCAACTAATATTCTATTGCTTGGCCCTTAATAGCTTTCCTTTTCACATACTCACTATCAAACTCACTAAGAATCATGACCCATTTAGCTAGTCTACCTGTGAGGGTAGCTTTACTAAGCAAGTACTTCAAAGGGTCAATCTTAGCAACCAAACGCGTAGTATGAGCTAACATATAGTGTCATAATTTTTGTGAAGAAAACACTACTGCAAGGCAAGTTTTTTCTATAGTAGAGTATTTTGTTTCATAGGAGACCATAGTCTGACTAATGTAGTAGATGGCCCTTTCTTTCTTGTGCTAATCTTCCTGAGCCAATAAGATACCCAATGATGTGTCTGTAGCAGATATGTAGAGTATAAGTGGCTTCCCATGAATGGGAGGCATCAAGATAGGAGGGTTAGCAAGATACTGCTTGTTTTGCATGAACCCTTCATCACATTCTTTATTCCATTGGTAAGCCACACCTTTGTGTAGAGCCTTGGTGAATGGTTGTGACTTATCCGCCAGTTGAGAGATGAAATGCCAGATAGACTGTAGGCAGCCTTGAAGTCCTCTCATCTATCTGATATTCTTAGGTGGTGACATTTCTAGAATAGCTTGTACCTTTGTAGGATCTACTTCGATGCCCTTGGCAGATATGATATAGCCAAGTAGCTTTCCAGATGTTATGCCAAAGGTGCATTTCTTAGGATTAAGTCTGAGACTAAATTGTTCCATACGGTCTAGGATAGGTCCTAGATCAGCAAGATGTATGTTGCGATGCATACTCTTAGCCAAAGTGTCATCCACATAATCTTCCATAGTTTTATGCATCATATCATGAAATATAGTGGTAACTGCCCTCTGATATGTAGCTCCAATGTTTTTGAGTCCGAAGGGCATGACATTCCAATAGAAGGTGCCCAAGCACATGTGAAAGCTGTCTTCTCTTGGTCTTCTGGTGCGATCTTGATCTGGTTATAACCAAAGAAACCATCCATTAATGAGTACATTTCATATCCAGCTGTCATATCTACAATCATATCGATGTTTGGTAATGGGAAATCATCCTTTGAACATGCCAAATTTAGGTCCCTGAAGTCAGTGCAGACTCTAATAGACTTGTCATGTTTGGACATTGGAACAATATTAGAGATCCATTCTGCATAGTCAATGACTCTGATAAACACCGCTTTGAGCAATTTCTCTAACTCAGCTTTGACAAGCAGAGCTACGTGTGGATGCATCTTGAAAAGATTTTTCTTGACAGGCTTAACACCTGGTGTGATGGATAGATGATGCATGATTAAATTAGGATCCAATCCAGGCATATCTGAATACTTCCATGCAAAGTTAATCTTTTTCTTTCTGAAGAATGTGATGAATTCCTCTCTTTCAGACACTGATAAGGATTGTGCCAAGTGAATGATCTATGGTTCTGCCTCTGTACCCAAGTTGATAGGTTGAGTCAGTTTAATAAGGACAGATGATCTTTCCTGAAAATGACTAGGAAGCTCATCAAGTATCTCATCCTCGGGTGCCTCGGAGAGGTTTTCACCCTTGGATACATCATTTATTTTGGCTATTTTCATCTTTGACACTACCACTAGGTGGTTTTCACCATCAGAGCACTTATTATTTGTTTTTCTTTTTATTTTTTGACTAAGATACTTGATATCAGCCTTAGTCATGTTGACACTTACTTCGCTGGTAGGAGACATCACAGGTTCGACGGTGTATGGGTAACAAGCAAGAGCATAATCATTTTGGAATGTAAGGACTTCATTGGATGGGGAAGTGGAGTTCCAGTCTATAAGCTCAAGATGGTAGAGGGAAAGAGGAGTGATAGGTTCAAGTGCATTCATGATATAGTCATCAAAGGCATGTACAAGTAATTCAAGACCCAAAGTGATCTCTTTAAAAGTTATATTATAATTCCTTTGATCCCTAACGAGCGCAGCAGACAACACGTCAACACCTAGAGAGTCAGACTCATGTGGCCCTACACTAGACCGTTCACCTACATCGAGAAGGTTTTCATATGCATTTTTAGTATCTGTATCTCTATCAGAAGTGGCATAGGATAAGATATCGAACTCATACTCATGAGAGTATGTTTCCTCATTAGCTCTCATGTCTAGAACATGAGTAAAATCAACTCTTTGTCCCCAATTGGGATGAGAGCTGTCGAGAACTTCTGCTATGGTCAAATGAGTACCTATAGACCCATATATCTTAGTAGTGTTTGTATCATCACTTGACTCTTGTGTAAGGAGAAGTGATTGGAATTCTTGATCATACCACTCTTGAAAGTGCGGTGGTATGTATATATCACCTGGATGACCAGGATTTGGAGGAAAGACTGCTTTCCACTCTTCATAAGTTAATGGAGTGAGTGAAATAGTAGTGTCAAAATCACTGTCAGTATCTATAGTACTGACACATGGCACAAAGCTGTCTGGTTTAGCAAAGAATGCAGCCAGGTCTGGTGGAATAGGATAAGGAAATATATCCTCATCAGAGCTGTCTTTAGGTTCTACAATCTTAGGAGTTTCCTTGGAGATTGGTTTCTTGTCTTCTCTAGGTACAAACTTATTTATTCCCAATTGGAATGTGAGTTTTTGGAAGCCTATACCTGTAGAGTCGTGTGTCCTGCGACTTATAGGTTCAAGTAGTGCAATCAAACCCTTATGATTTGCACCTATGGGACCATCCCCTTTATAGCCGAAGCATTGCATAATAGATAAGCCCTTGCCATAATTCTCAGTTTTCATGTCATAAGGAGGAATGCTTTCAGAGTTGTCTTCTCCTTTGTAAATCCAAGCCTTGATGGCTCTGTCTTCAGCTTCTTCTTCTAATGGCACAGTGGCTTGTACAAAGGTACCACCATACTTCATTGGAGGGGAGGCCATAGAAGGCTTAGTTTTCTCAGAAGGTCTCCCAAAAGAACGGGGAGACAAAGGAAAGGATGTGATGGATAATACAGGTCCAATCTGATATCCTCCCATGTCTGTTTCTTTGAGAGTCAAGTTCTTTTCCATTTCTTTTAGTTTATCTTCAAGGATTTCAACAGATTCCCTATTAGTAGGCACAAGAATATCAGCAGATTTAGTGAGGGCGTAGCAATCATAGCACGTGTTTGCAAGTATAGTTACCTCAGAGCCTTGGAAAGGGAACTTGATGCACTGATGATATGTAGAGGGAACAACTTGCATTTCATGAATCCATGGTCTTCCTAGTAGGATGTTGTATGCCAAAGGGATATCAAGTACTTGACATATAACATCATGTTCAACGGGACCAACTCTAATTGGAAAAACAACTAAACCTTTGGATTTATGTTCCTCCTCATCATAAGCTTTAATGGTTATATTTTTGCGAGCATCAATGCGGTCTTCGCCATAGCCTAACTCAATAAGGAAACTAGCAGAGCAAATATTTAGGCCAGCGCCATTATCTATGAGAACACGGTGAATATGCTTGGGACCAATCATGACTTCAATGTGCAGAGGGTTATTATGCGAGTGACTCAAAGAATGGTCATCTTCCTCATAGAAAGATAAGTAGTGTGGGGAGGTCAAGTGACCTACCATAGATTGAAATCGGTCGAGATCAAGATCTTTTGGGACATTTGCCTCGATAAGGGCTTTGTCCAAAATTTCCCTATGAGCAGGGGAGATTTTTAGGAGCTCAAAAATAGTTATTTGAGCATTAGTATGTTGTAATTGATCAAGAATGTTGTAATTGGTAGTATTAGATGAGGAACCCACTTTGGGATTCTTAGTAACAGAGTCAACCTTAGCTTTATCTGAAGGTTGAGTTGATGTAGGCATAGAAGGCTCAGGGCCTTTAAGAATGATTTTAGCACGAGATCAAGTAACAACATTAGCACTCACTTGAGACCGTCCTTGTTTAGAAGATTAAGGTGTGGGCCCTAGTAAAATGAAAGATGCTTTGGACTTAGATGTATCTTCATTTCCCTTAAGAATGAGGACATTACAGTATTCAGTGTCAACAGGTTCAACCATATTAATGACATTGTCATTATTGGTGTAAGTATAGTTGACCTTAGCATCAGTATTTTGGCCTTTAGATGATTCACCTTTTCCATGAGGAGGAAATGGGTCTTTGAAAGCTTGGTGATCAAAATTTTTGTTGTGACTTCCCACAGCAATGACTTCACTATCAATGAGATCCTGGATTACATGCCGCAATTTTTGACAAGAAGATACGTTATGAGCTTTGTTTTGGTGAAAATCACAATAAGAAGATTCATTCCACCAATGAGGTCTTGGTTGTGGATAAAAAGGTCATGGATTAGCCAATGGAGTAAGAAAATTGTTGTCTACAAGAGTCTTGTAAACTGCCTCGAGAGGTTCTCCTAAAGGCGTGAATTCTCGCTTGGGTCTAGGAGCCCAAGGTTTAGGTCCAAAAAATCATGAAGTGCTTGGTTTGGATGCCACCGCAGTCTGTTCAGTGGCTTTGGCCACTTGCATCATGGTAGTGAGATTAAAGGCAGCCTTGGAAGGCTTAGCAGTCACATTGTCTACAACACCATCATTCACAACATTTTGGTTCTTGTTGGGAAATTTGGAT
>JAGRRI010047989.1:0-11592 GCA_018584345.1 Thuja plicata | reverse complement strand
GCTCTCTAGTTTAAATGCAATTCCTTTTCTAGTTTAAATGCAATTTCCATTCTAGATTAAAAGCATTTGAATTCTAGATTAGGAGTATTTGCTTTCTTAGATTAATTGCAATTTGCTTCCATAGAGTGGTTGCAATCTCAGTTCTAGACTAGTTGCAATTCACTTTCATAGACTAAGAGCAATTTGCTTTCATAGATTAATTGCATCTCATTCATAGAGTAATGACAATTTCATCTTTTCTCACATTCTAGAAATCCTCCATGTTAGCAATGGTCAGGTTGTTGGCTCTCGTTCTGAGGGTAAAATCGACATCCACAACTAATTAGGAGGCATCAAGTCATTTCAATTGAGTTTGTAGGATAAACAATTTATTTTTGTCTTTGTAAATTGAACAATTGAGTAAAGACTATGCTGAGCTTGTGCATGATTTAGAGGTCACATTCGAGCACACATATTTTGGTGCCCACCAAGGGGCAGGATATTCAATTCCTAGCCTCATATTATACATTTTCTTTCAATTATTTTTTTTATATTCACTTTGAGTCAAATATGACTCTGCCATTGCGTCCAGAACGTCATTGCGGTTAAAAATGACTATAAATACGCCTATACTCACCCAAAAATTGAATCTGTGGCATCAAACATTTGCCGTACGGCTCTACAGTGAAATTTCATGTGATATTTCTCACATATCTACGTGAGATTAGCATTTACTCGTGCAAGATTAGTATTTCCTTGCGCGAAATTAGCATTTCCTCGCGCAAAGCCTTGTACTTCCTCGCGCGAGACTAGATGACAATTCCGACTTCAAACACGCATAACTCACTCATTCTGAGTCCTTTTTGAATGCAATTTTTTTTAATGTTGGGTAGATTTTCCAAAGGATCACTATGGTGGGATTAGTTTTTGATTTTTCTTGTTGTATTTATCAAAAATTACTATTTTTTTATGACTGTACCTGCATAATCCCGTGTTTTGCAACTTTCAGAGCTCCGTACAGGCTCATATGATCACCTTTTTCAGTGCAATTTTTTTTTGAAAATGCATGATTTTCTGTCTACTTTCTGAATATGTGATATGTTTTCTGATTTTGATAATGTGAAATAATATTTGGCTTTGATGTTCATGTGATTATCTTTTGCATACAACCTAACAGTGGTTTGGAGAACGTTATCCAAGAAGACTAAAACACAAACTACTTACGAATGGGTTTTGCAGGTAGCCTTTGATCGATAAAACGCAAAACATTGTGCTTGCATCTTGTTTTTGATTTCTTAAAATAACAACCCACATGCAAGACTTCTTAAAATGAATATTTATTTGCTGTTTTAGGAATGAAAATAATGTCAGGAAACTATGCTCTTGCCCTTTTGAGATGATCAAAAATCTAGAAACATTATTGTCATTTTCTTATTCTGCTTGAAGTGTCTTTTAGTTTTGTAAACCCAAGGAATTGCATGGACGTATCCTCTCCCCTCGCCTTTGTGGATCTTAGGTGAAAGAGAAATCCATACAAATCCTTTAGCGTGGCTACCTCCCGAGTGCTTTAACAAAGCCGGTGAGAGTGGATTGCCCAACCGGTAACAGGCTAAAGCCAAGCCCTTCCAAACCGGTATTATAAAACTGTCATTGTGATTAATGTCACAGTGAATAGGTGTTGATTGTGTTATACCGGAAAGAAGATCTCCCTCAGTACCCTTGTGGTACATTAAAACCTACAGAACGTAACTTCTGTAGGCTGGGAGGCCTCCATAACAGAGCTAATCTGCCACAAGTATAACCACCTGAATGGATGCCCTTACTACAAACTGTGTTCTAGTATCCAAAAACCCTCTATCTATTGGTGCAGAAGGTTAAAGACCGACTAAGATGCCCCACACTTTTACGGCTCTTAGTAGAGACAACAACCCTTTTGGAAGCAATTCCTTTGGGGTTCAAAGCTTGGTGTGCCTGAGAAGTGAGTGCACATGTAAGGAGGAGCTCGTGCCTCCAAGATTCTAAGTTGTCCGCTATGAGTAAGCATAGATGAACTTCAGTTCAAGTGGGGATTCAATAGTGACTGTCCTGGCTATCCTAGGATTGTGATGTGTCTGTTCTGGTACTATGAACATTCTGCTTGATGTGTTTTGCGTGGGTGAAGCATCAAAACAAACAAACATCTCGAACATTCAAATTGAACATTAAAATGATCAATGATTCCAAATCTACACTTATCAGTGTTAACTGTCAAAATATTGTCCAAGTTTCTGCACCTGCTATCAAAACTCTGCAATCTATTAACTTGTTGTCCAAATTGCTATTCTGCTGTGAAGGTTCTATCTGAAACTTCACAAATCTGCGTTCTCATCAACATTGTTACTAGTCTATCTTGTACTGCAATCTGTTGATAGTCTAACTCGTTGTTGTCTCAAAATCTAACCTTTTTGTGCTAGTCCAAGTGACCCATTATCTATTTCGATCTTATCAGTCTTTGTCTGCGCTATCTTTATTCTGGGTTGTGAGAATAGGTTAGTTAACCTTGACTCAAGATTAGAGTCATTGCTATCTCCCTCTCAGTTGGACATTATCTCCTTTGTCCTTTGGTCTTGGACTTAATTAGAACTTTAGATATCACTTCAGTACCTATCAGTCAATCGGTTGATTCATCATACCTCCTTTTCAATCTTCTAAGCAAGCACATCAAGAAAATATTACAATGTCTAAAAGCAAAGATGAGATTCTTAGGGAAAATTTATGGAAACAACTTCAAACTTTGGAATCTGAAATCCAACGATTAAAGGGGGAAAAGGATACTCCATCCAATCATTCTCATATCTCTCCACTTTCTTCCAACATGGATAAATCTTGGAATGATAATCCCAACTTTGATCAAGAACAATTTGATGACAATCCCAATTTTAATCCAGACCAGTTTGATGACAATCCTAACTTTGATCAAGAGCACGTAGAGGAAGTCATGACCACATCAGATGAGATCCTTTTCTATCTGCAAAAGAAGGATATTGCAAGTCAAGAAGCATCTAATTATTCTTCAGAGAGAATCTTTACTCCTTTAGGACAGTCTTATGAATCAACATTAGAAGAACTTCTTGAGAATGACCTCATCATGTTTCCTAAAATCATGTTACTTGGATCCACATTCTTTAGTAACTACTATGCATATCATCGACACAATAAGCATGAAAATTCATCTTGCATGGAGTTGAAACATAAAATCCAAGACCTCGTAGATGATGGCACAATTGACATTAAAGATCCTAATGCTTCATCTAGTGCAGATACTAATCTCAAGCAAGACCTAAATCATGAACCTATGTCTAGAAATGGTTCACATATCCCATCTACTTCTTCCACCATTCCTCCATCTCCTAAAGCTTCACAACCTACAACACCATTCCTGTCAAGGACTAAGCCTAATGATGACTATGCCTACCCTCAAGGGTTGGCTTTGAAAGAAACCTAGGCTAATCTGCATTCTATTGCAAATCTTTTTCACACCTCAAAGGTCATAGCCCAAAGCTTCCATGTGCTTCAAGGCCTATCATGCCTATTCCAAATGACTGCCCATCAGCATGCCAAGAACCCCATATGCAAATCAAAACTCCTACCTCGTGCTTATAAGTGGCTTCATGTCAAGAGGAGAATCCACAATGTGAGAAAACAAATATCAGTTATGATCAAGATCAAGACACCCTCCAGCTTAATCCAATGGTTGACCCGTATCGCATATCTCAAGAATCCCATGATAATTATATCATCCACTTCCGTCGCTTCCAAGAACATCCTCCATCTCCCAAGCGAGATCAAGATATCCTTTCTACCATCTATAATGAACCTATTGAAAATCAAGAGAAAGGTACCCTTTGTACACTGTCTAAAGATCCTTGTCAAGATCAGAGCATCCCTTCATCTCATTGTCATGCTCTTCCATATCCACCTTAAGAAAATATTGTTCCTCCAAATCCCTTACAGAAAAATAAATCCCCTAAAGCTTTAGCTGCTCCTATCAAAATCGCTCCTATCAAAGCTACTCATGCTCCTATTGATATAAAGGTGAATTCAAAAGGGAAGAACCTTGGCCATGTAGCTGACTCTAAAGATGTTGATATCCCCTCCACACTTTATATCCCTCCATTTAAACATAGGCATCAGTCTTTCCCATCTTCCAAATCTATCCTTGGTCCTTATATCCCAAAGCTTAGACCATCAAACCTTCCATCTATATTGGGTCCTTATGTACCTCCATCTACCATGTCTATAATTACTATCTTTTCATCCACTTACCCTATCTCCTATCAAGATCAACAAAGACATGTATCTTTGAAATCTCCCTATCAACCCCTCCATATGAACCAGTCATATCGGCCCTATTCATCCACAATTCCTAAGTCTTTTGGAAGCAATTTGGATGTGCAACGAAGAAATTAGAAATATAAGAATCCACTTAAATATGAAGATCACTATGTCCCATCTAATCGACATTTGACTACAAATAAAAAGGAAATATTCAAGAGACCACAAAGGTCCACTGAGCCAAGAACCAAATCAAAGAAAATCCGGGTTTGTAAATCCATTATGAAAGAGTTGCATTCTAAATCATCTGATGCAAATAGAAAATCAAATGCTATATGGATTCCCAAGTCTCTTCTCAAGGACTTGGATAAAAAAGGAAAATAAAAAGTTATGTGGATTCCTAAGTCTCTCTTAAAAGATTTGCACCAAAAGGAACAATCAGAGTTGGCATCCAAGCTTCCAAAGTCTTCCACTTCATCTCCATCTAAACATCTCCCATCTTCTAACTCTATCTTGGGTCCTCATGTACCAAGATCCATATCCACTCATCCATCAACGTCTCAAACTATTCCATCCACTTTTCCTCCATTCGTCCACTACCCTTCAAGGAGTGTGTTAATGTTGATCTTGTCACCTACTATCCTTCCATATTGGGTCCTTACATTCCTTGTTTTTCTCTCATCCAATCCGTTGCATAAAATCTTGGCCTCCACCTTCCTTATCCTCCATTTCATCTTCCTATCAACATCTTTGAGGATACTTTCAGCGGCCTTGGCCCCTCATAGCATATCCTTCGAAGGAGCACTATCTAAAGAGCAAGAAGCTTAAAGTTCCTACATAAATTCAAAAAAATAAAAAAATAAATTAAAAAAAAAAGAAAAAAAAAAAGAAAAAGTGCCTTGGTGAAAACCTGGTTAACAGGCACCTTGGTAGCAAAAGTAAAAAGAAATCAATTCGTCTTATGGTGAAAACTACTTCTTGTGGCACCTTGGATAAGTACCATGATGAAAACCTGACAAACATGCATCATGCGTAATTCCTCCCACTTCCACTCTTTACTTGGGGTTAAGATCCTTCCATCTCATCTTATCCTTCATATCTTACATCTAACTAGCTCATGAACATCCATGTTCCTTTTGCTGATCTTGACAAGGTTGAGCCTATCCTTGAACACATGTATCTTGATATTCATGATCCATTCCATCAGCCTATTCACTTTTGCATGATACCCTATCATGATCTTGCTTATCCCAAGCCTATCCTTCCTATCTCTGAGCATTCATGCCATAATCCAAAACATGCGCTTATACCTCCATCACCCCTTTTCCTAATTACGCTTTCATAGCTATGTCCTATCCAAAGTTGACCCCTTGGCCTTGATCAAAATTGAAAAACTATTTCTCAAAAGTCTCGTGACATGTCTACTCTTTTGGACCACATGCTTTCATGACATCAGGTCATTATCCTATATGCTCTCCAACACTGCCCCATGAGCCTACATTGCTATATGCTTTTTTCCCTAGCTTGGGTAATCTTGAGGAGACTATCTTTGAGGGTTGCATTCACCCTCTTCACCCATCATTGGCTATCCATCTCATACTTCAGCTTTCTAATCCATCTGCAATGTCCTAAACCTTGATAGACATTGGGGGCACACCAATGTGATCTTGCTTGAGATCGAGTAATCTTTAAAAATCTAAAAATTGCAAAATCTTTAAAAATCTAAAAAATTGTAAAATCTTTAAAATCCTAAAATCTCCCGCTTTCTTTCTTTAGTTTGCTTTCCTTCTTGGATTTTCTCACTCGTGCTTCTGCTCTCAGTCATCTTCAAGATTTTGCTTGACTTCACATGGATTGAAACTAGTCACACTCAGGGGCATGTTCCTGGTCTAGGGGGCATTGTCTTATCTTTTTGCATTGGTCACCAGTGGATCTCATTGCGTCTACCTATTGATGCTTCGTAGCACTTTGTCTGTTCTTGAGACTCTCTTTTGCATCAGTCACCAAGGGCTCTCACTATGTCTGCCTGCTGATGCCCAGATCTTGTTATTCTTGAGAATCTCTTGCGACAGTCACCAGTGGTTCTCACTGAGTCTACCTACTGCCGCTACATTGCTGAGATTTCTCCCATCATTTTGATATCTATTTGTTCAGCTTCGATCCATTCATCACTTGGGGGCATGGCTCCCCACTTCGATCTCTTTTCGGTTTACACTTGAGTCAGTAATCTTGTCAAAGGACAACTCTCTACTGGCACAAACTGGTGTTTCTCAACACCTTAATCAAACAGTGTTCTTCAACACTTTCTTTGGACACATCTGTGTTTTTTAACACACATCAGATATCTCCCGACGTAAACATCTCTCGATAGCACTCATAAGCACAACGGTGTTTGTCAACACCCTAAACATAGACACATTCGTAAGCCTTGAAACATGCTGAGATATGATTGACTCTTTCTTTGTATGTTGTCTATTCTCATGGATTTCACTGATATTTTCTTTGTCTACTGCTTGTTGGTGTGGTTTCGATGATCTGGCAACGTCAAATAAACATGGTGTATGTGATAAGAGCTTCTACATTAAGGTGGAACAACCTCACATCCCTCGATCTTGTTTATTTGTATGCCAAGGGGAGGTCAAAACTATCTCCTTGACTGTTCTTTCTTTGTTTGTTTACTTGTGAATTTTTACTACATCAAATTGGAAACAATGTTCAGGTCACCTTGGCTCTTGTGCCTCGGTGCTTATGTACATTTCCTATATTCTATCTGACGAAAGTCATATTCATATTCTTATGGTTGCAGCAGCAACAGTAAGGATTGTATTGACTCCGATGATCCAAAAGCACTTGATGATGATAAATACGATGAGTCCAACAACCAAGTCCTAGGATTGCATTTAGCTTAGGCTTGCATCTGCATTGTAGGCTTGCATTCACATTTTAGGCTTGCATCGTGGCATTTTTGGTGCTCTCTTCATTGTCTTCTCATTCTTTGAAGGTTCTCATCTTTTGTCCTGGATTCCTCTTGACTGCACAAGTGTTCGATCCTCTCCTTCTATCTTCATCTATATGCTCAATCAATTTTTGTCATCGAAATTGAAATCTGACACTTCTATATATGCTTGTGCAGTCATCTTTCTGGCATCACTTTCTTGTCAGAATCATCCCTCATCATCATTTTCTTGTCTTTTGCAATCTTTTCATCAAAATCAACTCTAGTCAATTCTGGTCAACTATGGTCAAACCCAATCAACATGACCTCTCAATCGCTCTAAATCGATTTTGCTCTCTCTTGGTCTATCTTTCTCTGTGATTTCTTGCTCTCATCATTATGATGTGTCATCTTTCAATTTCGCTCCTGAGGGGGCAATATGATTGCATCATTGAATCTTTTCACATTAGTCTGATCTGAATCAAAAATCCCCATCGATAGGGGCATCTCATCACTTGGAGCATATTCAGTTTTTCGTACCTTATGGTCAAAATTGGATATTCCATGATCTTGAATCTCTAGGGGCATCTTGATGTCTCACATCTTGTCATCTTATCTTTCTAGGTATCTGAGCAATCTAACTCAGATCCTCAGGGATCAAGCTTCGTTCTAGAGATGATTCTTGAAATCTCATTGGGTATTGAGGCAATCTAACCCTAATTCCTGAAAGTTACACTTTGTTCTAAAGATGGCTCTCAAAAAACTCTTTAGACTATTATCTAGGCAATCTAACCTAGATCTCGGAGGGCTAACCTTTGTATTGGGGAAATCTAACCCTGATTATGGAGATAGTCCTAGATCTTCATTATCTATCAGTGGACATTGGGGCAATCTAACCCCGATTCCGATCTTCTCTCAGATGATTTTGCTTCTCAATCTAATCGGTGTCTTGGCAACCTAACCTAGACTTCTGAAATCTTCATCTTCACTTCAGACTATTCTTTGAATCAATGCACTGCTCACACATCAATTCAAAGAGGGGAAAAATGTAACACCCCAAAATTGGCACCTTATAATCCTAATCAATTTTGGTGCGTTCCTTCAATTTTATCATCATTGAAGTCCTATTGTACTGGACAAATTCTTCTCCTAATTGAATTTAATTGACTGAGTTTCAAATGCAGAAAACCCAAATTTGAATAAATCTGACATTATATTTAATTCCTAAATTCTCAAGGTTTATTAGCTAAAAATCCATATGATTAATTGATTTAATCCTAAAGTCCTAAGTGCTTTAAATTAAATTAATTCCACCCCCTTTAGCTAATATACATAAAAGGAATTGAAGAGTTATTGAATTGATTGGATGAATTATCCTCAAAAGGGAATTCCATAATTCCATGTGAAAGGTCACTCATGTGGAAATAATCCATCCTTTTAATTAAATAATTCATGCCTTTTGTCTCAAATGGAAATGAAGAGACCACCGTTTCTTTTCAAGAAACCTTTCACCCTCTTTCCATGGTTTTCTATAAATTGGACCTCTTTTTCTTCATTGAGGGGGATGATTTTTGAGAGTATCAAACTTATAGTCAAATTTGCATTTAATTCTTTCATTCTTTTGAGTTTAAAATTGCATAATTAGGCTAGTTTCAATTGGAATTAAAGATATGTTGATTTCATTTATGATTCATTTACATGTCTAATATATCAATTCCATCTTTCAAGCTCTCTAGTTCAAATGCAATTCCTTTTCTAGTTTAAATGCAATTTCCATTCTAGATTAAAAGCATTTGAATTCTAGATTAGGAGTATTTGATTTCTTAGATTAATTGCAATTTGATTTCATAGAGTAGTTGCAATCTCAGTTCTAAACTAGTTGCAATTCACTTTCATAGACTAAGAGAAATTTGCTTTCATAGATTAATTGCATCTCATTCATAGAGTAATGACAATTTCATCTTTTCTCACATTCTAGAAATCCTTCATGTTAGCAATGGTCAAGTTGTTGGCTCTCGTTCCGAGGGTAAAATCAACATCCACAACTAATTAAGAGGCAAAAAGTCATTTCAATTGAGTTTGCAGGATAAACAATTCATGTTTGTCTTTTTAAATTGAAAAATTGAGTAAAGACTATGCTGAGTTTGTGCATGATTTAGAGGTCACATTTAAGCACACACATGACCAAGAGAGAGTTACACATTAGTTTTCAGATCTAGCATTTATACCTCAGGTATTGGGCTCTAGGATATCTCACAGGGTAGTAATTGATGGATAATATAAGGGCCTATTGAAAAAAAAAAGTCCTCATAGGTAGACAACTGTAGAATAGAGCTTTCAAAAATATCTTTTTCTATAACACAATTATTGGTAAGGATACTTTGAATCACATCATATTCTTCTTGCAATTTCAGGAAAGATTGTTTGTGTAACATCATTAGTTGAGAAATAGAGTTTATCTCTTCTTCTTCATCTCCCAAGTCTGGCCAAATAGGAGTACTCAAATCTGGTTGGGGTTTGGCAGGAGGATATAATTCTAGCTTCTTGATTGCATGGCCATTTGAAATTGTCATGTTACCTGATATGAAACTAATATGGGCATTAGTGGTGGCTAACCAAGGTCTTCCAAGGATAACTAGATAACCAGAAAAATCTACCTTAGGTGATAATATTAGGAAGTTAGTAGGATATTCCCAGGAATCCAATGTGATTGCTATATCTTCTATGATGCCATCTGGGGTGACAGTGGAACTGTCTACAAGCTTTAAGGATGTTGGAGTAGTTCTCAATCCCTCTATGCTCAACCTATGCATGGTATCTTTAGTCATAACATTTATGGATGCTCCCAAACCTACTAGAGAATTTTCATAGACTATCCATTAATTATAAGATCAAAAAATGGGCTTCCAGGGCCAAAGTACTTTGGAATGACTATCTTTCCCAACATAATATCTGCAAGTTGGCCTATAACATGAACTGTTTGGGGATCTTTTTTCTTACGTCTAGTATTTTTTAGGAATTCTTCTTTAATGGCTATTCCATAAATAGGAACATTTCTGATAGCTTGAAACAATGGAATCTGGATATGCATATTTTTCAAATGGTCAATGATATTAAATGTTGTTTCTTCCTGGGATATAGGTTTTTCCATGCCCAACCTTTGTGGAAAGGGAGTATTAACTGAGGTGTGAACATAAGTTTTACTTGGTATATCCGTTGGTTGGACAGTATTTGAGAAAGTAGCTTCTGGAAGCGGCGCTGATGCTGTAGGAATGTCTTGGAATTCCGTTATAATAGGAGGTTTAGGTGGAGGCAGAGTAGTACCAGATTTCAAATGAATATTAGATATCTCTAGTGCATAGGCAGGGTACTTATTAGCATCAGTAGCATACATTGGTTGCTATTGTTTCTTGTTGTTAGGATTGGAATGTGGATGAGCAAGTATTTGGGTTTGCTTTGGAGTAGGACTTGTGGCTAAATGATGTGGCATTATTGCAGGTTGAGAAACTGGAGGTAGTAAGGGTGGATAACCAAGATTTTGATTAGGCCATTATTGCAGTCCTCTCCATTGGTTATATGGTTGCCAATTCCCTTGTGGTTGTATGCACCCTAAAATGGTCGCCTAGACTTTGGGCCCCATTTATTATTTTATAAATTTATCAAATTTCTGAATCAATGCTTTGGAATATTTTCAATTCAAATCAATTTCCTTGTTCAAATTGTAATTAATTCAATTATTCAATTATTTCAATATTTCCTAAGGTTTGATCATTTTTATCTAATTAAAAGATTTAATCTCTCTTTTAATTAAATAAAATTCCTCTTATTTAATTAAAAGATTTAATCTCCCTTTTAATTAAATTACTCTTATTTAATTAAATTCAATTCCTCCCATTTAATTAAATAAAATTCTTCTAATTTATTTAATTGAAAGAAAACCTCTTTTTTAATTAAATAAATAAAAATCCCCACTTAAAGCACTTTATTTGTTAAAAAGGAAATGAATTAAATTAAAAATTAAATAAAAATCCCTTTTTCTTCACATCTTTCTAAGTGGTGGGTTTTTGCCTCTTAATCGTAGCCTTTGATTTTTCGCCTCTTAATCTCAATCGTTCACTTTTCTTTAAAAGGAGACCTCTCCTTCTCATTTTCATATTAGAGTTTTTTTAGTATTGTTATGTTGCAGGTTTGGAGAGAAATTTTGGAGGAGCATTTGAGCTTGGAGATTGCAACTTCCCTCTTCTTGTCTCATTCCTTCTTGCATTCATGGCTATTCATATAGATTAGAATCATGTTTATTTCCATAGATTAACCTTGCATTTGCATTTCCTTTCATAGATTAATATGCATTGTTATCATTTAGA
>JAGRRI010047953.1:0-11638 GCA_018584345.1 Thuja plicata | reverse complement strand
AGATTGCTTGCATAACTCTTGTCAAGAGAAGCATCAAGAGTAGGGTCCTCCACTACATATTTTGGAAGCAAGTCCATTAATCTATGTTGATTGTGTCCTCTCCTAAACCATCTTCTCATATTTATTCCTTCTAGACTAAAAACACTGATTAGTGCATGTACATCTAAAGTTTGAGTCAATAAATTTGCAAACATTGTTGTTGAATTGGTCATGTTTGTGTTGTATATGTGTCCTTCTATTGTTCAATGTCTATTTAATTTATTCAGTAAATAAATCTATATGTTAAAAGGCATTATATGATAAATTTAGGGAGATACATACCTTGGCTACAAATTCATGAGTAGTTGTATATGGAGCCTTTCCTTTTATGGTTGTTGTCCCTAACCATGTTCTTCTAGGTAAAGGTACATCTTATTATTATTACTACTCTTCTTCTTGCAAAGTCTCCAACTGTGGAGATACAGAGGATCTCTTTCCTTTGTAAACCCTCCTCTTTTCTTCTTGGGTAGCCCTAGGTCCTGTGGTTTTTATAGTTGGAAATCAACCTATACTAGGAGCATGTATTTTTGTGACTTGTGGTTGATCAGGAGGTGGAGATATACTACCATTCATTATTTTCTTTGTTGGTTCAAGCCATATACTACAGGGTGGTCATGCATGTACACCGTCTCTGATTTTTGAGGGGTTGCCTCTTTAAACCTAGGAATTACTGCATTTTCCCCTTTTTTTCTTATCTCCTTTGGATGGTGGATGCAATTGTGGCTGTATTGGAACAAGGTCCATTTTGAATGGCCTTTTAATGTAGTCCTTGGTGGTCTTCACCAAATGCCTAGCCTTGAATTCAATACTGTCATTTTCCTCCTTATCTACTTTTGTGTTCAATATGGCCCTTGCATATATATTTTCCTCATTTTATAGAGGATCCAATAAATTTTCTGTCTCCATGTCCCATACCTTGGGTGGAATGCTGAGCTCTAGGGTTTCTTGTGCAAACTCAAGGGAAATTTTGCAGTTTTCCCGGATCCTGACTTTGTAGTGATCTATATAGTTCATCCAGTGATCCTCCAGGTGAGGCTCATGGATATAATGTCTGCCCATTATATGACTGTGGGAATCAATGGGGTCAAACATGGTCTTGATCAATCTAAGGGATTGCAAGGGACATTCATCCCACTCAAATGCAAGATACTTGCATACTTTCATGTCTTGTAAAGAATGGGGACCAATTGACAGAGGGAAGTCCCAACAATTCTTCTTCTTGTGTTTTATGTTCTCATAGGCATCAGAAAGCTACCTATCCATTTGAAAAATAACTATCTGGTCATAAGGATATCGGGGAAGCTTCTTTGGTGCCAAAATGTACCATGTCACTCTGATGTATGTGAAAGTTTTAAATTGAATGTAATAATCTCCTATTGCTCAAACTTTAGCAGTTGCTTCTTCCGAGAGTCTATTTGCATAATCACCTTTGATGGAACAGATAATCGTAAAGAGGAAGGCATCATTGGCAATCCTATAATTTGGACTATTTTCATCCATCTTTTCTTTTCTAACTAGCTAAGGGTACATGATGAATGACCATGCATTTGGTTGACCAAAGGCTCCTCTCTTTACTAACCCCGGGTACCCTGCCATGGCCACCAACAAATAAGCCACATATGAAGTCATGTAAAAATGGGGTTTTTTTTTCACTTTTATTAAGTTCTCACCCCGATTATCACTCAGGATAGTAGCCCAATCAAATCAATCTCATCTTCCCTTTATTATTTCAATTAGGAGAATCATCCAATGCTCAAGTTGGATTAATTGGGGAAGTCCATACAATCTGCTCAACATGATAACTATTTCCTGGATATCATCAGGTTCAAGTATCTCCTTCTCATGTCAATTTTCTCCAACTTATTCTTGGGGAGAGGCTGCATTAGGTATTTATTTTTTATAATTTCATATGAAATCTGGGTGTTATTTATGATCCTTTCCAAGCCCTTTTTAATAGAAAAGTCATAAAATCTCTCAACCCCTTTTGGAAAGTGGAAGTCATCTTCAATATTATTTGTTCTGATGTCCATAAATAGGTCTCCAGTCTTATTCTTCACTACCCTTTCATCTAGGATATAGTGTTGTATGATAGTCATGATAAGATCTGATGATAGGATAGACACTGGATGTGCTGCAGCATTGACCAGACTTGAAAGAACTAGAGCAGTGTAGTCAAACGATCTTCTATTGGGGTTGGCACATCTGTTGATAAAATCATTCCATCTACATTCCTGATGTCAGTATCATTGACCTCTCTATGGAGGTTCCCGACCCTGGAGGCAAGATGATACCCCTTGAACAGGTACTTCATTTGTGAGCCAACTACCTTCTCTGAAATTATGAAAGAAAACATGCAACCATCAACAAAAAAATTAGAAAACAACTACAAACTAGGTTCAGACATTCAGAGGTTCAAACACCGAAAATAGAATCAACCTTCGAATGGCCAAAAGGGTTAAAGATGGGGCTCATTGAATGCTTGGGTTTAGAGTTTTGGAGTGCAAAAGGGGTGAAGGAAACTCAGTGTGCAAAAGTGTGAATAGGTAAATGGAATAGGAAAGAAAGATTTTTTTTGGTGTTTCAACATTTCAAAGATGAGATGATTCTTTGGAAGCTGAAAGGAGAAAAAAATGCGAAACGAGTGGGCCAATTCTATTTTGGTGTTTCACTGTGCGAAAGATGAAATGATATTTGAAGGCTGAAAGTATGTCATATCTGACATTGACTTAGCCACTACTCGTGGTTTGTCGAGTTTGCTGAGTTGATCATTTTGGCCTTTGAGAGGCTGAAATTTGGGGACTATGAACCACCGAGAGACAAAAAAAAAATTAAAAACCTAGACTAGATATTCTAAGGGATCGACTCCGATTGACAAAAAACCAAAATGAGGAATAAACATTTGAAAGAACTAAAACCACAAGCCTAGAACCATACCCTGATCGTGAAAGCCACAAAACAAAAGAAAAACCTAAAAGAAAACCAAAACCAAAACCCTACCTAAAAACAAAAGAGCACGGGAAGAACTCTTCGATGAGATCGACGAGAAAAGGAGTGACGCGCACAACCAAATCTGACAAAACCAAAAGAAAGAAATTTGTAGGCAAAGACACTAAGAAAGATGGAGCTTGACATGAGAAGATGCAGAATGAAGAAAAAACAAACCCTTAGCCACTTTTATAAACACTCAGACAAATGATGTCATCCTTGGGTTTCAGACTTTTGGAGGCCAAAAACCAGAAGCCCATGAGTCACATGTCTTCAGGGTTTCGAAGGGCGAAAGTCCAAAAAAAATTCTCCTTTTCACATGGATTTGGGATTTTAGACTTTCAAAGATACTTAGATCACCGAAATGCCGAAAGACCAAAAAAGGCTTGCTAGAAAGGGATTTCTTTAAAAACTTAAAGCCAAAAGAAAAACCCAAAGGACAAAAGTGAACAAAAACAAGAAAAAATAAGGGAGGCCCATGGATAAGTGGCCAAAATAGGGTGTGTGTTATGGAACTACAACAAATAGCTCTAATAAATGGAGGAATGACCAAGACATTTCTTTACTAGTAAATTACATTTAGAAACTTATCTTGCAATAAACAGATTATGAGGACCATTAGTGGAAATACCCTTTCACAAAATCTCAAATATGAAGTCTCCTACCTTTTCTTCTAGTGTGTGTAGTTGTGCGTTCATTGCTTCAACCTTTTGCCAAAGATAACTCAGACAATTGTCTACCAAAACTAACCTTCACAATGTTGACAAGGGCTTCCTTGGGAAGAGCTCTAGTGCCCGTCAAGCATCACAGGCCCAAAAACATTTGCCCCATCCCAGTCTAACCTTGATCTACTATCAGCCCAGTGTCTATAGCTTTGGTAGATATTTCTAGGGTCACCCTTCTCCCTCTTCTGATGATATTTGAAGCTAAGGTATTTGGAGGATTCTTTCTTTGGAATTATTTCTTCTATCTCGACTAGTGACCGATTCAGGCCACTTGTGCTTTTAGTATGCTACCTTTTGAATGTCTTCATTTTATTTCTTTTGATAAAGTTAGGCAGTTTTTAGACTATGCTACCTTGGTATAAGATCCTAATCACCGTAGCGACCATTTCTTTGAATTATTCTTTTCTTTCACATTCTTATCATTTTATCCTCTATTTCCTTTCTCTTTGTGTTTTTTAGTCAGGTGGTGATGGAGAAGGGTTCTGGGCCTGGTGGGTACCCGAGTCAACATGTTGGTGCTGGCTCTTACTAACAACTGCCCAAGAAACCAACATTTCTAGTTTTGTATTTTAATGTATTCTATGATTTAGGAGGATCAACGTTGAACATCACCTTCATTGCTGATAAGAAGTATGACCATTTCTAATCCCTAGGTACATCTTCCTGCAAGAAAAATTTCCTTGGAGATTTAGACTAAGAAATACCTTTCCCTCTCACCGAGGACTAGTTCAAATGAACCATTAATCAGGAAAGTCCCTGACAAAGATTCCCCCCCCCCTCTACAAGACAAAGACCAACAAGAGGAAAAAATGCAGAACAAAAGATGATTGAAGGGAGAAAACTATATAAAAAAATATGAAACACGAAGTAAAAGGGGTGGTCCTCTCCTTAAGAGCCAAAGTAATTCTTGAGAAACTAGCCATTAACTAGAAATGAAACCAACTCCCCATCCAAGGTACTAATTCTGAAAGTGTTTTCCCACAAAAAATTTTCTATCTGATAGAGACCAGTCCACAGTTATTCGAACTTGGTGTGGTTGCCTAGTTTTTCTCTTGCCTTATCCCACTTGAGGATAAGGTCATAAATAATAAAACCTTTAATAGTGGCTCTTTTGTCAAACCAATGCTTGAAAATAGCCTGATATTTCACTACATGCTCAAGGGACATAGTTCTCTTTTCTTCCAAGTTGAGGAGGTTCATGAGTCATATTTACACCCTGTCTTCACCTTCAATGTACTGATACATGAATTTCAAAACTAGCACTTTAAAGTTAATTGGAAAAATAGGCTACAGAACATATACTACCCGGTAAGGGGACATGCCCAAGGTGTTCTTTATTCTGACTCGATTGTTTCATAAAGCGTATTTTGGCTGTGTATGCCAGTTTCTAGTATTATCATCTAGGAGGCACTTGATTATAATTGTCAAATTTTTGTTCATAGCCTCTGCCACACCATTTCCTTGTGGGTAATAATTGGAAGATAATTTTAAAATTATCTAATTTTTGAAAGCCCATTGCATGAGTTCAGCAGAGGAGAATGGGGGTGTGTTATCACATACCAGATAAAATGACATTCTAAACTTGGTTATAATGCATTCCTCCAAAAATTTGGTTACCACCTCAGTAGTGTAGTTGATCTGAACTATGAAGAAGATTACAATACTTGGTGTGATACCTGCAGTATTGTCAAGTTCAATATAAAAACCAGAAGACTAACAAAAGAATTGCAAGCCAAAAAGTAATCCATTCTATTCAAAATTGGAGCTTATACAAATTTGATGGATCCCAAGGGTCACTAGAATACCTTGGAAATGAAATGAAGAGTCATCATAATTTTTATTACAAATAAACTTATTAAAACTATGAAAATTTTCAAAAAACTATATATAAATTTAGGCCTACTTGGAAAAGGCATAAATTTCTAGTCCTAAGTCTGATTTGTGAGCCGTTTACTTTGTTGGAAAGATAATAAAAAATTCTAAAGCCGAAACTAGGAGAATACACGAGAGATAGGCTCAGAAATGCCCCGAAGACCTTCAAAAATGTAGTTTACTGAGACGTAGAAAATACTTAAAAATTAGATTTCAGTATTTCCTGATTCCATCCTGATTATTCCTCCCCCCTTGAGAGGAAATGAGCCCCATTGCACTAATCTACTACAAAAAGTAAGGAAATTGTACTTCAATTTATTCCTTAATTAATCACTTGCCTTGATGAGGATGCTGACCACCTCGAACCACCTGATAAACAGGAATGTTCTGATTTCTCAAAGTCTTTAAAATGACTTCAGTAACATGGTCACACTGTACTGGAACTATAGTAGATAATTATTCATATTGAATGTGTTTAGTAGCTTGGGAAATATCCAACAAAGGAGGAAAATAGGGTCTCAACCATTCCAGATTGAAAACTGGATGTAGTCCTAAAAAGGATGGAAAATTAAGTTCAAAAGAATTCTCACCAACTTGCTTCACAATAGTATACGGGCCATAAAAAAGAGGACGAAGCTTCTTGTTTGGTCCATAAAGGCACTCTTTCTGAAGATGTAACCATACCTTGTCACCAATCTAAAAGTGATGAGGAGTTCTATGCTTATCATGCCTTTCCTTATACTTCTAATTACTCTGCTCCAAAATCTCATAAACTTGCTATTGTAGGTGTCTAATGTTATCAATGAATTTTTCTTCTTTATCTATCTCCTTGTCAGCATTCAATAGACTAGCAAATTGAAAAACTGGTAGTGCTAAATCCATAGGTGCCAATGACTGATACCCAAGAAAAACTTCAAATGGAGTATGGCCCGTAGTACTATGGAGTGCATGGTTGTAGTTGTGTTGCACATAGGGTAAGCTCTCATCCCATGTGCGAGGATGTTTTGAATGATACATCCATAAGATATGAATTGATCATTTTATTCACCACTTCTGTCTGCCCATCTGTTTGGTGATGGAATGGTGTCAAATTTGTCAACTTTGTGTCCATTTTAGCCCATAGTGCAGACCAAAATTTATTGATGAACCTGCTATCCCTATAATAAATAATGCTTTTTGGAAAACCAAAAATGAACCCAAACATGTTCAAAAAATAACTTGGTAGTCTCTTCTATAGTATTCATCTTTTTACAGGCTACCATGGTAGCCATTTTCGAAAACCTATCTACCACAACATATACACAATCATGCCCCCGCCTGGTAGTTAGAATCCCAGACATAAAATCCAATTAAACAGACTGTCATGGCTTATCAAGAATAGGTAATGGTAAGCATAGGCCCAACTTACGGTTTGCTGGCTTTGTAATTGCACAGGCTACACAAGCTTGGATATATGAAATGATATCCTACTTCATTTTTGGCCAATAGAAATACTTTTGAAGGATAGAATTAGTCTTACCAATACCAAAATGTCTTGCAAAATGGCTATAGTTAGCTTCCCATATAATTTTATTTCATTCCTTGGTGGGTACACATATATGACCAACATGGCAAAGCAACCCATCGTGCAAGTGAAAATCAGAGACACACTTTCCTTCTACCAAATTACTATATATATTAGCTAAATTAGGATCAATACCATATTGTTGTTCCCATGTGGATGATTGATAACCACATGAATCCAGCACCATTATCAAACATGCAATTGGAGGCCTACTCAAAAAATCTGCCACTTTGTTACTACTTCTTTTTTATGATGAATGTTGAGGTGAAATTGTTGTACATAAGCTAACCACCTTTGATGTCTATCATTCTGCAACTTTCCTTGTGTTTGCAAGAATTGAAAAGGTTTATGGCCTGTATGTATAATAGTTTCATTTCCCAGTATATAATGTTTTCATTTTTTGCAGGCCTGAACAATAGCATACAACTCCTTGTCATAGGTGGGGTACCTATGTACTGTATCAGAAAAAGTTTCACTATGATAGGAAATAGGATGTCCATGTTGCATGAGTACTACACCAAGAGCATAATCAGATGCATCTATTTTTATCTCAAATGATTGTTGCAGATCTGGGATTACTAGTACTGGTGTTGAACATAATCTTTTCTTTAACTCCTCAAATGCTTGTTTCTTTTCCTCTATCCAATGAAATTTTTCTTGTGCTCCACCCCTTAGTGATTGATTAAGAGGCCACGATATATGTGAGAAACCAAAAAAATCTGCAATAGAAGATGGCTAAGCCCAAGAAGGTGCAAATCTCTCTAAAAGTTTTAGGAGATGGCCAATCTCTGATTATTTGAATATTTACTGGATCAACATGAATACCCTCAGTATCAATGATATACCCTAATTATTAAATACTCTTCATACCAAAAGAGAACTTCTCAATGTTGGCATAAAGTTTCTATTGTTGTAGAGTTGAAAGCACTTGTCCAACATGCTGCAAATGCTCAGACCAAATCTTGCTAAAGATGAGTATGTCATCCAAATAAATAACCACAAAAGAATCAATGAATGGTCTAAGAGCATCATTTATCAACCTCATAAATGTTATTGGGACATTTGTTAGGCCAAAAGGCATAACCAACCATTAAAACAAACCTTCCTTAGATTTAAATGTAGTCTTCCACACATCTACTAGATCAATTGGTACTTGATGATATCTAGATTTCAAGTCAATTTTTGTAAAGAACTTAGCCCCCCTAAGTTTGTCCAACAAATCATCAATTCAAGGGATTGGATATCTATTTTTCAAAATGATTTTGTTCAATGACCTATAATCAATACATCCATGTCCCATATTTCATTTTAGCAAGGACAATTGGACTGCCACAGGGTGAAGTACTTGGACGAATATATCCTTTTTGAATCAACTCTTGAATTTGTCTCTTTATTTCATCATTTTCCAAAATTGACCTTCTATATAATGTCTCATGTGGTAGTGGTGTTCCTGGGATTAAATCAATAGAGTGCTTGAATTGACAGTGTGTTGGAACTCCCACCGTTGATTTAAACACACTATGATATTCTTTAAAAAATTTATCCATCTAATTTTGTTGATTTGTTGGTATGGCTACCTTAGCATGTGTATTAAGGACAACTAAATTTATTTGTTCAAGGTGAACAATGATTAGAACAAAAGCTCTAGTTTTATAAATCAAACGTTTACACTGTTTATCACTAATCAAAGAAGCAGTTTGTGTTGGACATACCTCTGGTATTTGATACCTCTTCCCACCAAGATTGATTGTAACACTATGTGTCCTGGATTCATACAATCCATGCCACTAATATATGTAAGGTTTCCCTAGCAAGACATCACATACATCCAGCGGTGCTATATCACATATCACTTCATCCTTGAAAGGCTTGATTGACTCTAGAAAAAAATACTGTTGATTTATTTGAATATCTTGCCCCTCATTTTCCCATCCCTTAGAGTATGGTTGTGGGTGTCTTGTCACTTTCAAATTCAATATTTTGACTGTCTCCATAGATATCAAATTATTTTGGCTCCCACTATCAACAATAAAATGTACAGGCTTTCGATCAACCCACATCTGTGAATGAAAACATTTATCTTCATCTTAACAATGCATTACTTTAGCAGTTGAAACTATGGGTCTTCTTTTATGATAGAATCATTCTCTTTTTTCTCAAAAGTATCTATTGGTGATGATTCAGATTCAGCTTCCTCTCCTTGTATTTATCTCATGAGATTTTTAATAATTTGACAATCCTTTGTATTATGGGTTGGGGACTTATGCATCTCACACCACATGCCTATATTTTTCTATCTTTTTTGCAGCCCACCATGTGTTCTTAGGTGAGTTTGAGTGAGGCTCCTTGGTCACCTATTTTCCTGTAGATTTATTGTCACCTTCAACCCTTGGCTTATTATTTGCAAAGTAGTCCCCCTTCCCTTTCTACTTGAATTTCTCTTCAATTTTGGTAGCATATTTATAGTCAGTTACCAATGTCTCAATATTCAAAAATTCTATCTCTGTTTGAATATACCTGTGAAGTCCACTACAATATTCTAGAATTCGATGCTTCTTTGAATCCTCAGTACCAGGTTTTGCTAAAAGTGAATGGAATGTGTCAGTGTAATATTTCATAGAATGATCCCTCTTCTATTGAGGTAACTGCCATTCTATGTATTTTTTTTCATAGACATCCTCAAGAAGGTATGATTCTTTTATGTATTTCACAAATTCTCCCCATGTAGCCTTCTTATCAAGAGATATTTCCAAGCCATTTTCATCAGATAATTCTTGTTCTTTATTTGATAATTTGGTTTCCCAAGCTTATTTCACATGGGTTTCAGCTTTGAGGAGAGAAAATGTTATTTTTTTGCATCTGAGAAATTGTTTACAAAAAAGTATCTATCCAATTTTGATAACCAGTTATCAACAACTTTAGCACCAACTTTTCCTTCAAAATTTTGAATGTCAAAATTTACCTACACTTTGAAAGGGGTATTTCCATGAAACATTGTTCTTGATCTAGAGGGTTGTTGATTCTGTAGAAGGAGTGAAAATTGACTCATCATCTCCTCTTGTTGCTTATTTAAGTCCTCTTCCGCCAACTGCTTAATTGCACCATCTGACATCTTCGATCGTGTGTGCCTTAAAGGTGGATATTTTGACAAATCTTGTGTATCCAATCCTAATATTTGCTACAAGGACCTTTTGTAAATTGGTATAAAGGAGCTTTCACACTCTGATACCATTGATCTGAATTATGAATCAGATTACAATGCCTGGTGTGATACCTATGGTATTGTCAAGTTCAATATAAAAACCAGAAGATTAACAACAGAATTGCAAGCTAAAAAGTAATCCATTCTATTCGAAATTGGAGTTTATACAAATATGATGGATCCCAAGGGTCACTAGAATACCTTGGAAACAAAATAAAGAGTACTCATAATGTTTATTACAAATAAACTTATTAAAACTACCAAAAATTTCAAAAAAACTATTTAAAAATTTAGGACTACTTGGAGAAGGCATAAATTTCCAGTCCTAGGTCTGATTTGCGAACCGTTTATTTCATTCGAATGATAATAAAAATTTCTAAAGCCAAAAATGGGAGGTTACAGGAGATATAGTCCCATAAATGCCCCGAAGACCTTCAAAAATGTAGTTTACTGAGACATAGAAAATACTAAAAAATTAGATTTTAGTATTTCTCAATTCCATCTTGATCAATAATATTTTAATGCATGTGCCTCTATCCAACATGTGCAATAGTATGTGGATATCATTATATACATGTAAATTAAAAATTATGGTGGGTTAATAGTACCAACAAAATCTAAGCCTCATTAGGTGAATGAACGTACCTCATATACCAATTGCAAGGGCATCATTGGGTTTCTTTTGAGGGTGGTGCTATTATGGCAAGTATGGAAAGATCTCACATGTTCATTTGTGTCTCTCAACATAGTTATCCAATAGTATCCTACTCTCAGGATCTTGTGAGAGTTAGCTTTAGCAGATTTGTGGCTTGTGCCATATTTTCCATGAAAATCAAACAGGACTTGTTTTTCTTCTTGTCTGTCCAAGAACCCTAGATACTAATGGAATTGGTTGCTAAGCATGTTGTTGTCATTCATGTTTTGTCACTGATATCAACATATTGTTAGAATGAATTTAGAATAACTGAGAGGGGAGGGGTGAATCAATTATCCTCAGGTCTAGATGTAGTAAATAAAACTTTCTGTACTTCAGATCTACTCGGCAGCAGTAGCATAAATCAAAAACTTTAATCATGCATTGTACTATCAATTGAAATTATCTTGTAGTAATATAACAATGAAGCAAAACATAAGCATTCACACAAGTTGACACAAGTATTTAACGTGGAAACCCAATATGGGAAAAACCACCAGTAACATGCTACCAAGTTTTCACTCTTCTGAAGTGATGCCCTGTGAGGAGCCAACCCT
>JAGRRI010047925.1:0-10063 GCA_018584345.1 Thuja plicata | reverse complement strand
CCCCCCCCCCCTCTCTCTCTCTCTCTCTCTCTCCCATTCTTCTATAAATAGAAGCCATTTTTGAGAGTAAAGAAGCCTTCACCTTAGATTGTAAATGCATTGTTAAGCTGTTAGATTAATGTTAGAATCATATTTCACTTATTATTTCATGCTTGTTCATTGTTAAATATTCACATGCTTAGAGCTAGATTGCTTGTTTTTCATCTTTTTAGCTTGTTTTTAACTAAAAATCCTTCATGCTAGGTTGTATTTGTCACTAATTGTAGCATATTCTGAGGGCTTATATGTTACTAATCACACTCTTCCTAGTTAGCAGACAATAGGTCGATATTAGGTGGTTTTACATGCTTGTCTAACTGTTTTGAACTAATGAAATGACTTATTAAGTGTTTGTGTCTTTCTTAACAAGTTCCCATATACACACGCATATTTCTGGCGCCCACCGCGGGGCCCGATTTTCAAATTGGCCTAATTTTCTAACACTTTTTTACCAATTTTCATGCTCAGGATTCCGACACAAAATCATTTTTAATCATTCAGGATCACATCCCGGATACGCCATCGCACCGCGGAAAAGCTGGATCACATCTAGGATTTCCTGGGTCGTTTATGGTTTAGGCTCACATCTGGTCAACAAGGGATCATATTCAGTGTAAAGGCTCACATACGGTATACTGTATTATATTTAGTACAAATTCAGGCTTGCATCTAGTTAAAAAGTTTGAGCATCTCATTTGCCTAACCCCTAACATTTTAACAAGTGGTGTTTTAAATGATTTGCAACTTAACAAGTGTTTGTAGGGTGTTTTTGAAGATTTTTGTGGAAATTTTCACCAACAGATACTAACGTGGTTTTACAGGTTGCCAAACCCCCATCTTGACTTCTATTTACTTGCTTTCCGAACTTAAAACCATTTCTCCACTTGCTAAAACAACTAGATAATATGCTCTTTTCCTCTTGAGGAAAATCAGAAAGTCGGATGGTGTCTTATCATTTGTGATGAAATTGGGGGTAATTGAACAAAACAAACACATTGTCTAAATTTGGAAATAGTAAATGAACAACACAAAGCACTAAATATGTGGGATTAAAGAACAAGCTCAAATCGTATAATTACTTTTGGGATCAGAAATTGAACAAACACAAATCATTAAATCATTGTGGGTAATTGAACAAGGCAAATTTTCCCTTTCAAGCATCCTGTTTTCTTTAAAATAGGAAAAATTAAATCAAGCTCAACATAGCTTGAGGGAATGAATTTTATTTTAAGTGCTTTGGGAGAAAATGACATGGACTAGGAGAGTATGCTCTTGTTCTTTTGAAGAATCAGAAATCTAGAAATCCTAAGCTCTCCAATCCTGGTTACATATCATTTAAACAGTAGAGGGCCTGCTGGTTGAGGAAAAAATATCCCGGGAATGACCCAAATGAGGACAGGTCTTATGCCGACCCTTCCAAATCACTATAAATAGTTTCTTCCTTGTAGGCCAAAGCCTCGGAAGATGAAATTGGTTTTGTTCTTGGAATTATGACATCATTCCTTGAACATATCGGGGTATATATAGAGCGGAGCCGCTTGAATCTTTCTTGTGAGACTATATATATTTAGGTACTCATAGGGCTATACGCCTCAATTTTTCCTTGTGAAATTCTATGGGAGACAGTTTCAAATGGATTGCCCAATAATCTACAATAACTTAAATAGAAAGATTACCCGATTCATCCCCGAAAGGGTGATAATCTTTGTGCAAGGCAAAAAGTAACTGCCCCAAGACACTCGTCATATCGTGCCCTCACTTGCATTTGGAGTCGGCTAATACAACATCATGACTAGAGCCATTGCGTACTTGGTAATAGCTATATTTTGATTAGCATTTGAGTGTGTACCTGAGTCAACGAGCAAAGATTTTCATCCTCCACCTAGAAAATAGGACAAAAAGAGTGTTTGTTTCACCCTCTTAACAATGCAAAACTGTTTGACGTGTCCAAAAGATCATTAGAAAGATAAACTCCTCAAAATAATCAACAAAATTCAAACCCTAGAGTACAAGTGTTTTTCACACCTTATGACACCTCTTGATGCAATCTGGAAACAAACAACTTCACGCACCTCAAAGACAAATTTCTCAAAACTGACCCAAACTGACAAAGACATCATAAAATCGTATCCTATTTTTCCTGAGTCGTATTTAGTATTTAGGATCGTATTTGGTATTTAGGATCATATTTGGCCAGCAAGAAGTCATATCTAGATTCTAGGATCGTATCTGGTAGCATCAGAGGCTTGTATTTGGGAGCTCACGTTCAGGACAGTGGGCATTTGTAGCAGTTTTTCTTAGGAAGTCTCAGTTGCTTAGGATACCCTTTTTTCTCTTTAGCTGGTTCCTGTTGTCTCTTCTGGTCTCCCTGTTGTTATTTCAAAACACTTTTGAAACATCCACCTTGCGTGCTTAGTTAGTCTTTTACGATCAGTTCAATACGTGTGGTCTACCCATTTTCTATCAACAACTTGATTCCCAGCTCACTATCAGGGCATTCTAACCCTCTGACACTAGAATCATTTACATCCACCAACAACAAACAGGTACTTTTACCTAGACACGCCCACTTGAACGATCTGAAAACCTTACTTGCACTATAGGGAAACATTAACAAAGTTGAGAAACAAACTTCATGGTTAACACAAGGCGCAACCAGTACACAACTAAAGGATCAAAAGTGCCTCCTAAAACACCACACTTTCAAGGAGAAACTTCTCGCAGTTCCCTTTTTGATCTAGATTCACCTCCAATGGATAGCAACACTAACGAATGGAGTAAGGCCTTTGAGGGTTATAATGATGGAAAAAAAGCACAATTCGAAGGCACGAAAGAGGAAGAAAGACCCAAGTTTGAACATAATCCATTTGGATCAGACAGTGAAGAAGAGATCCCTGAAGATGAATACGAGAAACTCAAACAAAGTAAATGGATCCACAAGCTATTGGAACAGATAATTGGTGATGATAAAGAAAAGTACTTCCTACATCTAGCATCCTCAGGTGTCAAGTTACCCAAGGATTATAATGTGGAAAACCTCAAAGAAAAGGAGGTACCAAACCTGATATCTATTCTCACCAAATAGCTCAATCTAATGCAAACAGAGCTCACGAACCTCAAACAAGAGAAGGACAAACCTAAAACAAAATACTCTTTGGATGCCATTTGTCCATTTCCTTTCAACAAGAGTATCACTATGGTCCCATTTCCTCGTAATGTGGTAAGGCCAAAGTATGACAAATACACAGGAGAAACTAATCCACACGACCATGTAAGATAATTTTGTGCTCTAAGCATTGAGTACATGTACGAACCCACTTACCTCATGTGACTATTTCTAGGAAGTCTAGGAGGTAATGCCATGGAGTGGTTCTCAAAATTGAACCCTAAGGTCAAAAAATTTGAGGAGTTGATGCAACGGTTCATTCAAAATTACTCCTACAACATCCAACATGACGTAACTATGATGGACCTATGCAATACCAAACAGAAAACTGGAGAATCATTCACACACTTCCTATAAAGATGGAGGAATATTTTTGCACGGTATTCAAGGGTCATTCCCAAAATGGAGAAGATGGAAATCTTTGTTAATAATCTAGTGCCTGAATTAAGCTATGCTCTACAAATGCAAGATTCTCCTAGCTTTGATCGGATGATTAAAAACACCCTCCGTATTGAGGAAGTCATGGTCAAAAAGGGAGAGATCACCCTTCAAAATGAAAGCAAAGGCAGTAACTCCAACTCCAAGCCTAAATGGTGGAAATAAAACAAAAATGTTGTTAATGACAGAGTAGTTGATGCCTCTAACATTAATTCTAAACCCGAATCATTCAATCTAACCAATGACATGCAAGCAAGCAAGGAGGCTAAAGTAACACCTCCCATTCTCAAAATGAACAATGATAATAACAAGGAATGAACCTAGACTTCAAAACCCCAAAGAACATTCACTCCTTTGGGGGAACCTCTTGAGACCGTCTTAAAAACATTGGTGGATAACAAAGTTCTTACAATTCCCGATTCTAAATCGTGGGAACCAATGGTCAAACCCAGGTGGTGGGATGATAATTCCTATTATATCTTCCACAAAAACAAGGGACACAAGACTAATAATTGTCTCAAACTTAAACATGTCATCCAAGACCTCATTGAAGGAGGTAAGATTAAAGTCGATGGACATGCTACCAATGAGGACATTACAACATTTAAAAAACCCTTTCCTAATTATAATCAAGGAGAAACATCTAAAGGGAAAGGTAATGAGGTAAACTATACCTATTCCAAGAGTGACAATGTGATCAATATGCTCAGTATTAAAACTGAATCTATCAATGTGATCACAATTAATGGTGCCTCATCTTCCTCATATGCTGTAACATGGAGCCAAGCACAGGTTACGATCAAGGGACCTCCAAAACCGACATCAACATCAAAGTTCCCTATTGTAACTCTTCCTAAACTAGTAGCAAAACATGTGGTCACTATCCCCGGAGCAAAATATGACTTGGTAGACCAATTGCAATGAACCGCTGCCAAAATTTCCATCTTCGAATTGCTCAAGATATCCACTGTGCATAGAGAAATCCTAGAACAAGCTATGCATGCTTCTAATGTTCCAAAAGATATTGATATAGACAAATTTCAAGTGATGGTAAATCACATCTCAGTGCCACACTACCTCTCCTTTTTTGAAGAGGATGATAAGTCATTGACCCATCCACACAATCAACCCCTTCATATTGAAGTCCTTATTCATAAATCCCGTGTTAGATGCGTATTGATAGATGGAGGCACAGGATTGAATATCTGCATGTTGGCTCTCGTCAGGAGACTAGGTCTCTCAAAACAAACAATTCACACTAGAAACAAGATCACCATCAAAGCTTATGATGAGGAAGAAAGATCCTCTAGGGGTCTCATTGCCTTACCTATCAGAGTCAGACCCAACGAGAGGAACGTCATATGTCAAGTTTTGGATCTACCGCTAGCCTACAATATTCTACTAGGCAGACTATGGATTCATGAGATGCAAGCTATACCATCCACTTATCACCAATTCCTCAAGTTCCCACATAATGGGATAGAAGTGACGATTCTTGCAGATGCCAACTACACTTGCAAAAATATCAAAGCAGGTATCATGATCCCACACAACAAAGAGGCTATGGATGTCGTTGCTCCTAAAACAACCAAGGACATGGTTACAAAGAGGTTTAGAAAAACATTGAAACTTCAAGAAATTGGTATGGGAGAGTACAAGCTGGATCTAACTCCTTCACTGACAGACCTACCCGTATCACCAAGATCCTATGGAAAACCGTCATCAACATTCACACCTCTAACATTGAAAGAGGCAGAAGTAAACAAGGCAACTGGAATAATAAAGGTATCTACATCTTCTTTAGATAACATAGAAGAATAGGTAGTCTTGGACTGGCTTTACAAGGGAGATCCAGTCAACTCTGAGGTCAAACATGTGAAGATATCTCCAAAGAAGTATGGAAAGGGATATGATTTCCTCAAACAAATGGGTTACAAAGGAAAAGGACCTCTGAATGACACAGGACGAGGGATCATTGAACCTATTCCCATGGAGTTCCACCTCAATAGAGATAAAATAGGACTGGGCTTTAATACTCAATCCAACAAACCTACTTCAAAAGAAAGTCCACCTCCTGAAATAGGGAGTGATAAAATAGGTGAGATAAAATCAGAACCATGGCCTTATGAGAGATTACTACATATTGGTACAGAGAATCCTGAATATCAAGGAGAACGCTACGTACCTAGTTTTGAGGTACCATAGGATCTTCACACTCCTTTGCTAGCACAACCTCCCATTCAAGAGGTAGGAGACACCATAGCAACAATCACTCAAGAGGAACCCCGAGTACAAAATTTACATCCTAACTAGGGGCAATTGGTCACAATTTCACATGTTCTCGATCTACCTCACTTTGATCTAAAAGCAGCTAACTGAGTCCATCAAATAAACATTGCTGAATATTTGAACAGATTTGGTGATGATGTCACGGACTCTCATGACTATGAATGGGATCGGCTATCTATTGCCTCTAAAGATATTGGAATAGATACAATTCACATGTTTGCAGCTTCCTCAGCTCCTAGTAAATGACCAGACACTCCTTTTAATGATACTGATCCTCCTGAAGCAGAAGAAGAGTTCATTACCCCGATCATTGATGGAGACACTGGTGAATACATAAGTCTAAGAGAATTTTGTAGGTTACAAGCAAGAAGCCTCCTTTTACAAAGGGATGATGATGAGATGTCTACTGACGAGTCGCTAGAGTTGGATCCATATATAACTAACGATGACCCTTTTAACAATGATCTTACTCTTATTGATCTAAACATCAAAGATATTAACTTAACAAACCGTGTAATGTTGGTTAATGGTCTTGATGCTAACACGATGCTGTCCTTCCCAGAATCTGACTCCCTAAAATTGGTACTTCCTGATCTAATTGGTTGGATTGAAACAGAACCTACTCCTATCCTTGACTTTCCCAATGACCACTCCCTAGCTTGTTACCTTAATGCCTATGAACCTTACCCTTCTTCCACCAATGCAAGGAGTGAGAACATGCCACAGGAGGATATCAAGTTTCTTAGTCACAAACTGAAAAATAAAAAGAAAAAGCAGACTGATGGTGAAAACCACTCTGTGGCAGTATCAGATCCCAAAATAGTAAAGAAAAAAGATGTATCCCATGGTGAAAGTCTCTTAGAGGTGCCAAAGGATGAGACTCTTGATAGCCTCCTTGAACACTTACAGAAGAGATCTTGGGTATTGATTGAACCAACACAGCCAGTAAACTTGGGCACTATTGAAAATCCTCAGATAGTTCATCTAGTGTAATCTCTATCAGAAAAAGAGAAGGTACAGTTCATAGAGTTCCTAAAGGAGAAGAAGATTAACTTCGCATGGTCCTACACTGATATGCCAGGGCTAGATCTTAATCTCATTATGCACCACTTATATATAGCTCCTGGGATCAAGCCCGTGAAACAAAAAACTTAGAAAAATGCATCCTCATGTTGCAATATTGGTGAAAGCAGAATTAGAAAAGTTGTTGAAAGCTAGATTTATTCGAGTCATTGCCTATGTAGCATGGATCTCTAATGTGGTCCCCATTCCTAAAACCAATAAATCTATTAGGATCTGTATGGACTTCAGAGACCTCAACAAAGCATGTCCAAAGGATGACTTCCCTATACCAAATATTGACATGATCATAGACCTTACAGCTGGCTTTCAGATGTATTCATTAATGGATGGATTCTCAGGCTATAATCAAATCAAGATCGCCCCTGAGGATAAAGAGAAAACCACATTCACATGCACATGGGGCACATTTTGCTGGAATGTCATGCCATTTGGGCTAAAGAATGCCAATGCAACAAATCAAAGAGCTATGACAACAATATTCCATGACATGATGCACAAGAACATGGAGGACTATGTCGATGACACGTTGGCTAAATCCAAAGAAAGAGGCACTCACATTGCTGATTTGAGAAAAATATTGGATCAAATGGAACAATTCCAACTCAGGCTCAACTCGAAGAAATGTGCCTTTGGGTTCCAATCAGGAAAGCTCCTAGGATTCATAGTATCAGTGAAGGGAATCAAGGTAGATCCTGCAAAGGTAAAAGCTATTCTAGAGATGACTCCTCCACGTAACATCAGTCAAATGAGGATGCTACAAGGGAGACTCCAGTCTATCAGAAGATTCATGTCCCAACTTGCAGATAAGGAACAACCCTTTACTAAGCTACTACATAAAGGGGTTACATTCAAATGGGATGAACACTGTGAAGCAAACTTCAGAGAATTAAAGGTGTACTTGGCTGCTCCACCTATTCTTATGGTGCCTATTGATGGAAAGCCTTTGCTCCTATACATTTTTTCTATAGCTACATCCCTAGGAGTATTGCTAGCACAAGAGGATGAGACAAAGAAAGAAAGAGCTATCTACTACATTAGTAGAACCCTATTCACTTATGAGCTCAATTATAGCATTATTGAAAAAGCATGCTTAGCAGTCATCTTCACATCATAGAAATTGAGACACTACATGCTCTCTCATACAGTGAAGCTCATTGCTAAGATAGACCCTTTAAAGTATCTTTTGAGCAGAACAACATTAACAAGACGTTTAGCAAAATGGGTCCTAATTCTAAGTGAGTTTGACATTGAGTATGTCGAACGGCGAGCTATCAAAGGATAGGTACTTGCAAATCAATTGGCTGATTCACCACTCCAGGATGATGAACCATTACTAATTGAGTTCCATGATGAAACAATCATGCATCTCACTGAACATCCATGGAAGATGTACTTTGATGGTTCATTCACTCAACAAGGATCTGGAGTAGGGGTTCTCTTCATAACTCCACAAGGATACAAGATTCCCAAATCTTACAAATTAATGTTTCCATGCACCAACAATATCTCAGAATATGAAGCATTGGTCAATGGCCTCAAACTAGCCATGGAATGGAATATCATTGACTTACACGTGTATGGTGAATCCCAACTAATTATCAATCAAGTCAATGGGGAGTATCAAACAAAAGATGAAAATTTGATGCCCTACAAGAAACTAGTTGATGATCTGAAGAAATAATTTGCCTTCATCACCTTCCAGCAGATACTAAGATCAGAGAACAAAGCTGTAGATGCTGTGGCTACCTTGGCATCCATGTTACAACTAGAGGAGCATCAATTCTGCTATGACTTCTTGGTGGAAGAAATATCCTATCCTGCCTTTGCTAACCCTAAATACCAGGTAATATGTGCCTTGAATAACCCAGATCCATCTCGGTATGCCAGTATCATTGTGCACCTTTCTGACCAAACCATTCCTGACAATCTATTTAGAAATGAAAAAAGATCCCTGATTAGGACATCATCACATTACGTCCTCATAGCTAACAACCTATATCGACGTAGTCTCGACGGTACACTTCTTCGGTGTTTAGAACTTGAAGAGTCTGATCTAGCATTAAAAGATGTCCACAAAGGTGTATGTGGATCAAACTCGAATGACTTTTCATTAGCCAAGAAACTACTCAGAGTAGGCTATTATTGGCCTACCATGGAGAAAGATGCTATTCAATTTTCAAAAGCATGTCTTAAATGCCATACACATGGAAACCTTATTCATGCTCCTGCTAGAGAACTCATACCTTTCATAACACATTGGCCATTTTAGCAATGGGCCTTTGACTTGGTTGGAAAAATATATCCCAACTCCTCAAATGGACACAAGTTTATCATTACGACCACTGAGTATTTCACAAAGTGGGTCGAAGCCGTGCCGCTAATCAAAGCCACTGGCAAACAGGTGGCTATGTTCATTCTGAACTATATTATTTGTAGATATGGGATACCCTCTTCAATTGTGATAGACAATGGGGGCTAATTTAAAAATCAAGACATTGATGACCTCTGTGAACAGTTCCATATCACTCAACATTTCTCCTCAATCTAATATCCTCAAGGTAACAGACAGGCTGAGGCATCAAACAAAAATATTCTCAAAATTCTACACAGAACTATAAGCAAGTTTGGCAGAGACTGGCATCTACAACTAAATCTGGCACTATGGGCCTATAGAACAAGCATTTGAACACCAACTGGAGCCATGCCATTTTCTCTAGTCTATGGCGCTGAGGCAGTATTACCTATTGAGGTTGAAATACCATCTTTTTGGATATCTTTACAAGGATTTGTTACTAATGAGAAATACCGCATTGATCAGATAAATTATCTGGACCTCATAGATGAGCGCAGACAATAAGCGTTTGATCACCTCAAAGTGTACCAAGAAAGAATGTCCAAAATTTACAATAAGAAGGTCAAAACACGCAAATTTGAAGTAGGAGATCTCGTCCTCAAGGAGAATCCTAAGAACCAGCCTAACAGGGAGTAGAAAGGAAAGTTTGAACCTAACTGGCTGGGACCTTATGTTATCACTGCTACTTTCAGGAC